>JAOEHY010007915.1:0-34884 GCA_025447955.1 Psilopsiagon aurifrons
TGTTCTTATCTCAACCTGTGGGAGTTGCATTCTTTCGATTGTCCTTCCCATCCCTCCAGGAGCAGAGGGAAGAAAAAAGGGGAGGTGAGTGAACAAACTGCGAGGCTGTTTTATGGCTTAAACCATGACAAAGACATTGGGTACTTCTTTCAAATTTCATGCCTTCACAGTGGCTCATGGAAATTTGTAGTGAATAAATAGCATTTCGAAGTCCATTGAAATGAGTGGATACTTTTCAAGCCACTTCTTGGCCTTGGACCTGCCAATCAACATGCCTGCTTTGTAAACATTTCCTTTCCTTTCCTTCATCAGGCTTGAGAGTGTTCATTCTCTGGTTCCTACTCAGCCAAGTGAATAACTTCAATGCATATAAGCATATGAATATGCATGAGTTCTCAAATATGTCCTGATTTACTAAATCAGATTGTTTAAATTTGCCCCTAAAATAAGTTCTTACAAAAGAAATGACAGAATTAGGTTTCTATGGATATTTCACTGCTTTAAAACTAGTTTCTTTTACATAATTTCTTTTCTCTCAGGAGTCTGAGACTTTTTGATATTAATTCATTACACGATAGCTGAAACTGGGAAGTCATAAAGTTTCCATAGCAGTTGCATTGTGAAAGACTTAATTCACTAGTTTGTACAATCCAGTACTCATATCCTGCAGACAGTAATGGTCTTAAATTATTTGGATCTATGAAGTCCATGGATTTTATATATATATATAATAAATAGGCATCATTTCCTTAATTAGTGAAAAATGGGCTTTGATTGCTCCATGGTGACTTTAAAGTTGTTGCACATTAGATAGGATCCTAAATAAAAGTCATGGGAAATTAAGAGGATTAAGAAACCAAGATGTTTTAATAATTATGTTTTCCATGTTAAGGGAAGCTGTGAGATATGCTATTAATTTATAAGAGTTTATTTTAAAAAGTTCCCCAAACTGAGATGCTAAACTCCATAAAAGCCACATGGATTTAACAGTAACAGAGGACAGAACACTGAATTTTGCTATCTAGTGGAAATAACAGACTGGAGTCAATTATTGCTGTTCCCATTCCACAGATTTTGCAGTGACACTGCTCAGGTAACAAAATATGGAAGATCAAGACTGAAGGAGAAGTTGCTTGAAGAATCTGCAGGTTTGAATCACATAATTTTGTCATGGACAGCATGATTTATTTAGGGGCACTGCACTCTTTTGGATTAACTGTGGCACAGGCAACAGCTACACTGATGCAAAAATGGATGTGACAAAATGAATTAATAGAAAATAATAATATATTAGTTTAGTTCAGACAATTCTCTGATTTTCACCTTGATCACGAACTGAAAACCTTTCATATTCTATTGAAATTACCCACTAATTCTGAGAAACAACAGTTTTCTTTTTGTTTACTTAAATTTGCCCTTCTTCTCCACACCTTTGCTTTATGCAACATTTAACAATTGGGCAGATTAAAATAATAAACCAGGCCTGCTGCACTGCAACTTTCCAAAATAACATTGGTAGATATTATAAATAGCATAAACGTTCATTGGAAAATTTGCACCAGTAAATGAATAAGGACATTTTAATCATTGAATCTTCATATAACTTCTATGTCTTAGAGAATCACTTTTACATAACTTAATTAGCTAGAGTAATGAATTCTGTAGTTCTTTTTCATAAGATCCCTGAATAGAACAGTTGTTTATTTTAATCCATCAAGTGTGAAAAGAGCAGCCCAGATGGGAATTGCCACTGCAGCTTTATTGTATTTTATGTTGCTTTCTTTAATGCTTTTCTTGCATTTTAAGTCTAGTGCCAGCTTTCAACAGGATGTTGAACCTGAAAGTTGCTACTGCACATTCAATTTGAAGAGCACACTGACACCTATATTTCTTCCTGGGTGGAATTCTACTGCGCACCATGCTTTCAGATTTCAATTTTGTGCCATGCTAGCTATCTCCTGTCATTCCAGGGGGTCTGAGTCCTTTTACAGATTATTGCCCAGGACTTGCTAGTAGTGCATAAATGGCAAAAGAGCAACAGGATGTGGAAAACTATTCAGAAAGACAAAAAGATTGCTAACAAAAGTGAAAGAAAACATGGAAATGCGAGATACGTCACTATTTTTCTGTGATGTTAGGTAAGTTTAGCTTTGTCTAGGAAGCTCTCATAATCTGTGAGATAACATATCTTAATGATAGGTTTCCTTTCATCTTCCTTCTCTAACCCTACTACTGTTCAGCATGTTTTGATTTTTTTAGAGGTCTGATTTTTTCTTTTAATTAGAAGATATCATATAATTCAAGACTTTTGACATAAAACTAGGTTTTATGTAGTTTTTTTGCTTTGGGTTTTTTTTTTTTTCCTCTCAGAGGCTGTTACAGATCATATAAATTTTATATTGTCCATGCTACAGCCTATTTAGCCTGCAAAAATTAGTGTCAATTTGAAAAAATTTATCCGTCTGCTGGACACTCAGAATTAAAAGGCCACTCTGAAAATTAGTGTCTAGATCACAGAAATCTATATAACTGCCTCCACAAAGGACATCATATGTCAGTGTAATGAATGGAAGGATATTTTCTTGTGCAGGGTATTTGCAAAATGGAGAGATATTCTCAGTTACTTGGGTTGAAACTTCATGCAGTAGTGCATAATAATTTCACTACTGCTTTGTTTTAAAAAAATCCCAGCTAAATCTGAGATCAAAGTACTTAGATAACTGGCTAAAAATCCATGTAGACACAAAGGCAAAATTTCAATTTGCTTGCAAATAATATATTTTACCTTGAGAAAATGGTTGAACTCTAGGTGGTTTTAAGGTTCAAAAATTCCAAGCTGATCAAATCTCTGAAATGCTTCAAAGGAATATCTATCTGTGTTAAAAAAAAAAAAAAAAAAAAGAGTCATCTCATAAAAATCCAATTGATTCATATAAACAGGAAAAGATGGCATTTTTGGCTGTGGATCACACCAATTGATTTCTTTTCAAATATTGATATCAGATAGAGATCCAAGCCGGATTTGTGAAAAGGCAATCTTAAGGTAAAATACAATCTATTATCAGGATTCTTGCAATTCAGTCCATTTGGATTTACAATGTCGTCTTTGTGGAAACAACAACTTCTTCAGTCTATAGGCCATACATTTTTCTGTGTTATAAATTCAGTTCCTTTTGTGCTAAATGGTAAATGAATTGCAAGAAGTTCCTTTTTTACCTCCTCAGGTGCTTACCTTGCTCTTCTGCAAACTTCGTGAAGGATACTTTACAGCTTAGTTTAACATAAGTTTTTTTTAGTAACACCATGACTTTAGGCTGTTTCTTCCCTCTTCTGACACTAGCTACTTTTGCGTGCCCTGGTGAGTCCCTTTTGGTTTTGTTGTTTGAAGGGAGAAATTACGTGCTATAAATTGAACAAACTAAAATTAAAAAAAAAAAAAATCAAAATTTTGTCAGGTTATTTACTGCTTGTACAACAGAGGTTTGAAGGGAGAAAATACTTGCTAAGTTGGGAGAGTGACTGGGATGCTTATGCTTACATCAGGTTAATGACTTCAGTTTAGTAAAGATGGTACTGTTTCTTTTCAAGGCTAAAGTAAATCTCTTCATGTCACAGGGTTTTTCTTGTGTAGAGTTCAGTTTATTGAGCATCTTGATACAATATCTAAGAACTACTTGCAACCTCACTACATCTAAATCCAAGTGTTTGTTCCTCTTTAGAATGCTTAGTGAACATCCCCACTTTTTTTTTTTTTCACAGATTTTAAACTGATTTTGAACCAGTTTTTCTCCTTTAACATCATGAAGCAATACTGGGCAAGAATGAGCAGGCTGTGACTAATAAACCTTCTATGATTTGTCAGCAGTGCAGCTGCAGCCTACACGCCTGAGCTTCATGGTGCGAGTGGCAGCAGGGCTGGGCTGGCTCATCATCCTCCTGTTATCTCCTTCCCACATATGCAGGAGATGGCAAGCCATCCGCGGCTGCTAAGGCTGTCACCTATGGTTCTCCCTTGCATGAAGAAATCGATGTGTCTGACGAGCAAATAACTTACATTGTCTTTTACACAGATGAACTTGCTGCCACTTGACAGAGTTCCAACCTTTTACACCCATTAAGGAAGGAAACAATAATGCTGTCTTCTTCTCCCTAGGGTTTTTCTGTATGCTACCTCTGACTGTGTCCTAAATGAATCAAGAAATCAATTTGCAGCATCTCTGCCTCAGTTAAATCAAACTTATTCACAGTTTCTCCTGAGTAAAAAACATTCAGTGCTTCTCCACAGTTACCCGCTGACACTTTGACAAAGATATATCAGAGCCTTGGACAAAGTTGCATTGTCAGAAGTGTCTGATTTTTCCAAAATTATTTTTTTTAGGGTTTTTTTTTTGTTACCTTTTCACTATTTTATTGCATTACCTTCATTAGTATTACTTGTATGAATTAATTTTATTCCAGGACTCACTGACTGTTAAATATAGTTGCTAAACCAGGCAGAAAAAAATCTTCTATTACCAGAAGGACAGAATATAATATTGAATATATTTCTTTTTTATTGAAATATTGCGACTATAAGCTGAAATATTTAAAGGTTTATTGTGGACACATAGGACACATATGATAGGCCTGCTAATAACCTAATAATAAAGCCTGAGACTCCCATGTTTTCTTAATACTGCTTTTATTAATTCTGCATTTATTAATTTTAAGCACCTGACATTTTAAGACCTAGTATAACATGTCTATGCAAGCTCTTTCAATAGTCAATGGAAAAAGAAAGACATCTGTATTTTACTGTATTTCAAGAAAGGTAACTAACATGAAGTCTAAATCACCCTCTTTCTGTCTAGAGGGTCTTGACAATTAACCTAAGCAAATAGATTACCCAAGAGACAAATACAGATGAACTGCATTCTTAATCTTATGGCCATCCCCACAGAAATACTCTATTTTTCATCAAACTCTTTCACTTCTGAGTTTATATTACTATTACTGAAATTCAAGGCGCATTATAGATGTATAACTCACATTTGCTCTGTCAAGATTTTTTTTTTCATCTTAGTAGATATAAATGATTACAGTGAAGAGAAATAAGACTAAACAAAAAAATTATTCATATATTAACTGGCTTAAAATAATGTTTTAAATTCTTCTAAAACACACTATTTATCTCACTGGTGCAAGATACTTTGAGCTATTGTAAAAGCACTTTTTTAGAACCCGTTTGTCTAAGGATTGGACCAGGGGAATAATGTTATCCAAAAGAGCTGACATTTTTTCATGTTTTTCAGTATATTGAAAAACCTCCCAATCTTCAGGAAACTTTTTCTCACACATTTTTAAACCCTGCTTAACACAGCTAATTACCAGAATGCTTTTTCTCCATAAGATCACTATGTTTTCTGATCAATATGATCATAACATCATACTACAATGATATCACACTGTTATATAGAAATCATAAATACTATGTCACAATGTGGAAAGAAAAGAAACATGTTTCTTTTGGATATCAAAAAGCATCAAACCAAACCTAAGTTTTCCTTATTTGCTCACTTTATAGTTTTCTGTGATTTTGACATATATACATTAAAATGTCCACTTTTTTAATTCATTATAGGTGAATACGAATTCAGGTTTTTACTGATGTCAATTGATTCTCTAAGAGGTTCTTCTGCATGAGCCTGTGGGTTCATCTTACTTTTTTCATTTAGGTATAGTGAGCATTGCTCCAACATACTCCAACTTAAAAAAAGAAAATCTACACAGAACAGCTACAAATTGCTAGAATTCTGAAGTTGCTGTCTGCAAAAGGCCACTGAAATTGTTCCAACAGAGTTTAGCTTCAAATGTCCAACTGAAGTATTTTTTACTCTCTCTGACATTTATGATTAGTAACACTCAGGAATACCATCTATCATTTTTACGATGTAACAATTTTTGCTATCCTGCCTTGTTTTCATTTCAAACAAAATGGGCTGAATCAGTTTATAGTAGCTCAGACGTATGTACTATTTCTCCACTAGAAAATCAGCTATTATTCTAGAGAGGTTATCTATCAGAAGAAATTAAAAAAAAAAAAGGAAAAAAAGGCAAACCACACAACAAAATCCCTAATGGGCAGAAAAGCAGAAATCCACAATTTATGACAACTTACGAGTTATTTACATCTTTGACTTATTTACATTTCCAGTTTGTATAATATATCTGGAAAATGTGATTATAAATTTTACAAATTTATATTTCAGAGTTTCTTTGAATGTTTCATGCATACAACAAACCCATGCTCGTAGACACTACAGTTGGGTGTAAGTTCTTGCTTTACATTTTCTTTTCTTCTGTGACAATAGTTTCATTTTAGGGAAATAAACAATTTTTAAAATGTAACGTAATTCTTAGATTTGGTTTCAAAGACTTCGTGTAACAGCAACTTTTTGTTTTTGTTAATGCTGGGTTGCTAAGAGCAAGCTATTTGGATGTTGGCAGTGAAACTAGCCAGCTTTGCCTGTCAAGAGAGCATGGTCCAGGATCTTGCTTGGGTTAGCATCTGAGAGGGATTCAGGCTCACACTGCAAGTGGTTTGCAGTGCTGCTCTGTAACCTTCTACTACTGATGCATCTTAAGAAATTTGCTGCCTGTCCATATGCGCGTGGCTGGTCCTAGCAGCACTAGGATGTTAACCCCTCTGACAGGGAAGGATCCCTGACACCAGAACAGCAAAACTCCTTGGCAGCAGTCAGCATCCCCCCATGGCTGTGGGAGCCATCAGCAAAGGAGCAAAGCCAAGAGGGCACAGCCACAGCCACAGCTATATCCATGGACTGGTATGGGATGCTGAAGGGATTCAAATGGGGCAACCCAGTCAGATATTGCCTGTGGAACCAGTAATTGATGGGATTAGGGATGCTCAGGGAAAGACTCCACAAGTACATGGGGGAAAGGACCAAAGAGGTATGTGAGCAAAGAATCTGTTGTGTGCATGTGGGAAGACTCTACGAGGGCACCAGAGAGACCCCAGGGACTGTACATGGGGGGACTGCTGTGTTGACCTGCCAGATCTTCTTCCTGAAGGGCATCTTCAGGTCCCCTCTCTGTCTCTCTGACCCTCCCCTGCCCCAACCCCTCCACAGGTCAGGGGAGCAATGTCACTTGTAAAAAAATCATATAAGAGTTATTAAAATGTTCAGGTAACTAAGACCATTTGGTCTCCACACTGACAAAGTGGGTTTAAACTGTGACAGTCTTCAAGTTTAGGATCTGTTTTCCCTTAATCCTTATGTGATAAAAAGATCTGTTCATAAGACGATCATTTGAAAAAATATTTGAGATAAAGAATTGAGTAGAATAATATTACATGTAAGGCACCAGAAAATGGGTCTAATTTTATAACATTTGCACACTCCTGAAAGAGGATATATGAAAAGCTGAGCAATCAGCACAGTTTATCTCTATGTGACATTTCCAAATGCTATTTATACATTTCCTGGGTCAGTCTTTTATGAAAATAGCTGTGTATACCAGCTATCTAATGATCTGGCATTTGAAAGCAATTCAATTTATATGTTAAGTTCGATGTTAGGGGAAAACCAATATACTTACTACATTTTCTTTCTGTAAGTCTGGTTGTCATCTTAATTTGCCTGGAAACATCTTTTATTTTCTAGGGGCACCTCATGGGATATAAGATAGCATAAATCATTCTAGCTCATCTACCATTGGGAATTACTGTTAAGGGTAAATTTTGGCGCAGCCAATATATATTACAGTAATACATAAATAGAGTGCCAGAAATGACCTTAATCTTCTCTGACAGCTATTAGCATCTCACTGAGAAAGACAAAGTGAAAGGTCAGCTGTTTGTAGACAAACAGGGCAGTAATTGAAACTAGCACTATTTTCCAATTTGTTAGTAAATATGGGGGTTTTATAGTTCTCAGTGTACTGGTATACATCCTTCTCTCCTTTTTTCTTTCACTCTAGTTATCTGCAGGCTCAATGACAAGCTGAGAGGCCTAGAAAGTGCATTATCAGTATGACTCATTGTTTCAGCTCATTGGCCCTAGGACAAAGGTCTCTTTTTGTGTTCTTCATTTGAAGGATGAAAGACAGAAGAATCTGCACCATTTAGAGGAAAAAAAAAAATCATGTTTCATAACAGGATAAAGGATAAATTAAAAGATAAACAAAATTAGGGCTACCCTTAGTCTGTGTCCATCTTCACAAAAATACATGTAAATGCATGAGGTCCCTAGGGAGCTTCTGTAGCAGTTTGTGCATTCATACTCTTCATGCCAGCATATAACATAGAGGATGGTTTTGCATATGGGCATGTGTGCTTGTATGACTGTTTTCAGTAATTTTTTAAAAAAAAGAGAAGAATACTTACAGCATTTGGGATTATATAAATTCTTACATGCTGCTGTGTTTTCTCATATTTATTTATAGTCTGTTGATAGATTTCTTGAAATTTTCAGAGGGCTTCCAAACATCCAGACTTCACAGATTAATTAACATAGAATCATTGAATTGTTTGATTGGAAAGGACTTTAAAGCTCATCCAGTTCCAACACCCTGCCTCAGGCAGGGACACCTTTTGCTAAAGCAGGTTGCTCAAAGCCCCATCCAACCTGGCCTTGAACACTTCCAGGGATAGAGCAGCCACAGCTTCTTTGGGCAACCTGTTTCAGTGTCTCATCGCCCTCATAGTTATTTAACACGAATTCACATCTTGTCAGGGTTTGGTTCATGTGTTTAGTTACCATAGGTAAAAGTCCTAGAAAGTGAGCTCTGCTCACTTGTGAAGACAACCAGGAATCCACAATCTGTTTAAAAAGCAATATAAGACGTAAATCCTGTTTGGGATATCTAGATCTCATTTAGCAACTCCAAATTGTTAAAGAAACACTAAATAAATACAGTTTTCTTTGCAGGTTTTTTTTTTTTCTGATCACTTTCTTGACAGATGCCAATGTCCTTCTTCGATTTGTCAACTTCAGGAGGGAAAAATTTACCATGTTGTTTTGTATATTTTTCAACACATATTCTACATGTTCTATTCACCATTCTGAAAAGGTTCTCTACAGGGAAAGGAGTGCGTAACCACAGTGTCTTTACCATTTGCCAAGAACTGCCTCTTTAAATCTCTTTTAATTTTTGCATTCTTTATATTTGAAGAAAACTCCTTAGTTTGACTATCCCATCAGAATGCCAACAATGAAAGGCCACAAACCTTCTTCTAGCTGCATGAGAATAAGGGCAGCCTATTTAAAGTATTTGTTACTATAATAAATATTAAATATTGCTTAATATTGCAAAAAATGGTCTTAAACAGAAAATTGTCAAGCAAAATAAAACTTCAAGAAGTTCAAACTGCTATTTACCCATGCTATTTACCACTGGCTGTCTTAAAGATCTGTAAAATACTGAAAAAGAGTTACTTTGCAGAGAGATTTTTAAACTGGGTAGATCTGAATTAGAATAAATTCATAAAGGCGGTGCTTAGTCACACTGAATTCAGGTATTCTTTTGTAATTTATATTTTATAATTTACTGTATGAGGTTGTTTACATAATTCTATGTAAAAAGTAAACCAGGAAAACGCGAAGTCAGAGCTTATACTGCCTCTAAAGTTTAGCTAGCAATTTTAAGGTTGTCACAGTTTTCATTCATAGTTGAAAAAAGCCCCACAACATGGTGCCAATGCAAAAAAGAGTTTGCACTCCTGAAATCTAACACTGCATCAGAATAGATAAACTTTAGCATTCCCCCTGAAGATTGCCTTAGTAATCTTATTTCAGGTATTGTATTTTTAGTTCCAGTACTACATTTGCAGACACAGTGTCTTTTACTGGGGTTTTACTTCTTTCTTCTTTCTCTCCCCCCCCCTCCCCCAACTGAATATACTTTACTTTTCTAATGAATGTTTCTAATTTTGTTGTCTCAAAAGAAGTCAGACTTAACAGCTAGGTCAGGGACCTGAGAACGAGGGATTTTGATTTAATATCACCTTCCATATACAACATCTTCACTGTGTTTGAGTCCCTGATAGAAAGCCTGGAAGTAATATCCATTTGCAAACGTTAACGGTTTCAGCTTGTGAGCAATAGCAATTGCAATTCCTTTTATGCAGCAGGCGATGAAGATGCAGAGAGAAGATGAGGATCTGCGTATCCAAATCACAGCTATGTTCCCAGGTCTGTCCCATATGGTCTTGTTGACATTGTTCTGTCTTCATCAGCTTCCTCTGTAATGGACATGTACCTTGTCTACTTAGCAAGGTCTGGAATGAAACCTCCAGCAATTCTCAGGTTAGCCAAGATAGCTGAGGCTGCCATACATGCTCTCTGGCCTCTCAATTCATTAATCTTCAGAAAGAAGTATTTTGATAGGTTAATAATATTGAGAGGATGGATAAGACAGACATTCTGTTGCCCCTTTCTTCTATTAACATTATATAGACTCAAAAAAAGGCTTGCAAACATAGTTGAAATAGAAAAAAAAAAAAAAAAAACGCAACAAAAAGAGAGGACTGTGGTGTAATCTATTTCTTATGTCTGTGGTAAAAATCGTGAGTTTCTTCTTTAGAAGGCAATACTTTAATTCAGTATTATCTATTGTATGGTTAGACCTGTTGGCAAAATTGCCGGTTATAAATTAAACTAATTGAAGAAATAGCTAAGTCTTTCCGATTAAGCTAAACTGGAAGTTTCCAAATATATTTATTGTGAGTATGACACAAAGACTACACAATGCAAAATTCAAGCTGAAGAGTTATAAAGTATCAAAAGAAATAAAACTAAGGGAAATAATAAAAAGCAACAGGTATCTTAAACCAAAAGCACATTAAAATCTGTCTGTATAGCATATCACATATTGCGTTCTCATTTCAACATAAAAATGCACTGATTTTGTCTGATGTTTGCTTCAGGTTAGTAATTGTAAAGCATTCTGAAACAGGAAGGCAGCATATTGAGTTAATTTTAAAAATATTCTACATTTTAGCATGTAAAATGTACATTACAGTTTCATATGTTTTAACAGTGGGTTAAAATAGTCACATTTTGGTTCTAAAAATGCATGGCTTTATGTAGCAGATCTGTAATTTTGTTCTTCAATTTTAAGCTACTTTTCTTAGAATATTTTGTGTGCAAGTCTCTCTTTTTTCCTTCTTCCTGTACCTAAATAATTCCAAAATGGATTTTCATTAGCTGCTAGCTCCTACACCAATGCATCTTTTACTCTGTTAAAATGTAGAAAGTCTGAAGTCCAGACACAGCCCTTTATTCATTTTATGTAAGTGCTTGGTTCAACACTTCGAACAGTAAAATGCTGAACTTTGAAATGTATCACTCAAATCCTATAAAAAATGTCAACTTTTGAGCCTAGTATAAATATATCCTGTTACAAATTAAAAGTAGTTCATCTGTTGTGCCTTTGTAACCACATATGATTCTATACTGCAATCTATAAAGATAAATATAATTATATAATCCAGAAGCTAAGTAATTGCTACCAGTTCCATACCAACAGAATTTGTCAAAATGAACAATCTGACAGACATTCAGCATCTTAATAACCAAACAACAGCTATTAAATACCTGTGGGCTATATTCTGCTGCATGTTTCTTGACTGCAGTCTAATTGAAGAGTTTGAACATGAAAAATGAATTGTAGCTCTACCTGTCACTAGAACGCTTACAAAAGAGACATGAAAATATCTTGATAATAGATATGCTGCACTGCTCTTTGAACACCCTATTTACTAACAAATTGCCATTTTACACTTGAGATCCAACAAAAGTAGAAACATCCCTTTTTGTGATCTGAAAGACCACAGTTGCTAGATATGGGATTATAAAGAGAAATGGGAACAGAAACGTGAATTTAAGCTTAAGACTAAATATAAAAAATAAAATAAAAAATATGTTACAGTAGAATGGAGAGTAGCAGGGCAGAGATTATTTCTGTCTTCCTGTTAAAACAAAACTTTTCACTCTTCTTATTACCCTCAGAAACTGTAAGCATATTGTAATTACAATCACTTTCATGAATGTAGGTGAAGCTATTGAGCAGTCAGTCAGAGACGGGGGTCTTGCAAAACCAGATTGATAATCAGCAGGAAAATTTTAAACAGGAATAGTAAGTAGTTTATCTGGGAAATCCAAAGTGAAAACTTGGATTTCCACAGCTATAGAAGTTAGTCAGTGGACTCCAAGGAAATAATAAAGGCTGATTTTTCCTTGAGGTTTTGAGTGGCTTCCGGCTTTGTCTTTGCCTGTAGTGCTTTTTGGAGACATCCAGCTAAATGTTCTAAATTTTATTTTTGAAGATAATAAACTAAAAAAAAGAAAAGATAGATATCTTACCTGTGTAACCTCTGGGCCTTCTAGGTTTAAAGATATAGGTATTATAAAAGTTGAATTAAACATCTGATGCAGAGTAGTAACCAGTTCTCTTCACAGATCCCCAGAGAGCTTTAGGAGTTACAGTTTCCTGCCAGTGTAAGTCACTTCTGCTTTAGTTTTACAAACTCTCAGTATGGCACTGCTTACTGCATTCTATTTTGGGTGCCCTGAGTAAAACTACGAACACAGGCACTTTTGTGCAAAACATCATAAGGACTCTCTGATGTTCATTCAGAGTTCAGAATTAGAATGCAGAAGGCTCTAGCAAGCAAACTACAGGCTGATTTTCTTTTTCTTAGTGGAAAAATAAAGTACTCCCTGGCAAGTAACCAAGGTGGTGGGAAGGTAATCCATTTTGTGTGAGACTATTTTGCAACTGAAAGGGATATGACCTCTGTTTAGAGATTAGTCAGGGAAACAAGTGATCAGTACAGAGTAGTCACAAAAGTTAGTCAAAGAAGAGAGTTTCTGCAGTCTGTTTTTTGCCCTCCAGCCTTTTTTTCTCCAAAATAAGTTAGTTTCAAAAATCATAAAATCTTCTCATTGAGAAAAAAACACATGTCCGATGTATTGTTTTATGTTTTTACATGTTTTGAGAGACACTAAATAGATCCTTTTACTTTTCTTGCAACTGTCTACAAAATCTAGTTTTTATCTACCAGCTGGTGCTGAATATCTATAGTCAGCTGAAAAATATAATTAAAATAATCTTCATTAAAAAAAAGGTAAAAAGACCTTCAAAATCTTGTGGAATAATTTTGCAAAAATTACAGTTTTTTTCATAGAAATTAATTTTCATCTTAAAATAATTTAGTAAATTTTGAACAATAAGTCAAGTATTCATTGTGGATTCCTTGTCCTTTCAAAAAGAAATATGGAACTTTTGAGAATAAAAAACTGTGAATTACAGTAACACTTCTGTAATTATTATGGAAGACATATTTATGATGAGATAGTTAAGACCTTAGTGCTACATGAGTATTAGCTGCAGGCCAAGATGATTTCTGAGAAGTCCTAAATGTTCAAAAAAATAAACCAACCCAAACATGAAATTTTGTATCCTTAATGTATCCTGTTAATGATAAAAAAAAAATCAATAAAACAAAACCACAAAAAAACCCCACAAAACTAGAACTATTTTAGATTTTTCATTATGAAATTAATGGTTTAAGGCTGCCTTAAATATGTCTTCAATTGACAGATTCATTTTTAATCTCCAAATTGCCTTCTTTTAAAGAGAAAATTTTGACATCTCAAGAAAAGTTATCTCTCCTTTTTTTTTCCTGATATGACCTAAGAAATTTAGCAACTCTTCCTATCTAGGAAATGAAAAACTCTTGTCTGTACTTTTGCCATGTATTTTTAAGATGTCTTTTCCTGGAAAATAAGGAAAGTAAATTCTGACCAGCCCTGCAGATCTTTCTTAGGCATTCAGGAATCTCATGGCCAGGACACAGTAGGTGGTGAGTGAGAAAATGGGATTCTTCAGCATATGTGCTACTATAAGGAAACATGACTAGACAGTGTTGCCATGTCAGAGAACAACAGCATGGTCTGTAATAAGAACAGTTTTGACTGACATGCATGTGAACTCTGGTGCCTGTTAACACTGAATTATTGTTTACTGTTTTTATGTCTATAGATGTCAGGCAAATCAGCTGGTTCTAAATGAATACAAACCACATTAATATCACAGACCTTAAAACATGAAATAACACAAGAAAACTGTGCATCCATTATGTCCATCTTGACACAGTCAGAAGGCCTTGTATTCTATGGAGAAGTATTTCAGACACTATCTGAGCAGTTCAGTATTTGTGAGATCATTCAGAATTACTTATCAGTCTCTTGAGGATGATGTCCTGATAACTTCTTGAGAAATATCACCCCTTAATCACTTCAGTAAAAGTAATATAGTCCCTGTATCAGACTGGAAATATAGAAACCACACAATTTATGAAGTTCTATACAGCTTCTGATTTAAGAAGTAGCTAGATTGGGTAACATTTTTTTTTTCAAATCATGCCTACACAATAACATACAGATTAAGGTTCTTTGGAAACAATGTGCTCATAGTAATGATGATTTAATTATTTATTAGATTAGATATCAAACCAAGCTAATGAAGATTTCCTTCTGGTGCTGAAGTATTTTTGCCTGTGCTAGGCAAAGTTTGATTCCTTTGTCTTAAAGTTAAGTTTAAATTTGAGTGATGGAATCAACATAAACTAAGACCGCATTTTCATACTTTCTGAACTTATCATGTACTTACCATGCCTGTTTGGTTGGTCAGTTTCTCTTTTTAAGATAGGAATTTTGGGGGAAAGCTACTGTTTAGTAAGTATGGCTGTAACATACCTTTGGTTCATGGTCTGACATTAGCTCTGCACAGGGTGAACTACAGCAAATGTAAAATAGAAAAATGGGAAGAGAAGAAAAACGCTCTCCTAAAGTGTGTGGAAACTGAAGAAGTGGAATTGGAATTCAGTGATAAGTTACCATTTACCAACTGGAAAACAGCTCTTTTATTGACGCCGCTTCTCACTGGCTTTCTCACTGGTAATACAGAAGAGGTGATGTTTCATTCGCCAAGTCAGAATTAACTAGACATAGGTGTAAGACAAGGGTAAAACCATTGTTGACAGTTGGCAAACAAGATATGCTCATTTACTGAGAGTGCTGAATCTTGTCACAGGATGGAATGTAAGTAAGATGGGTCAAATGAAAGGAACAGAAATAAGCAGACATTGAAAACAAATAAAGAACGCCCCCAATATATTTTATTTCTTCTTATTTCATTTATTTGTCATTTAATTATTCTTCTACTAAGTAGAAGAACACTGCATTTACCCAACACAGGAGTTTAGAGGAAATTCAGAGATGGGATGTCAGTTCCACTCGCCTGAGGGGGAATTACTCTCATAAAACACAGCTAAAGAAAAAAGACTTTATACCCAACACAAAAGTAGACATTTTACTTTGACAATATTTGTTTCTAGAAGGTGACAAAAGAATGAATTACACGTATATTATTTTACAGAGAATAAGAAGCAATGGTTTTATCTACATATAATGATGATTATTTTTGAAAGAAAACAGTTTAAAATGCTTCACGTTTTGAAAAAGGTAAATGAAATTAGTCAAATGTCTGCCAAGTTTTATGGCAAGCTGCTATATAAAAACAACATATGTAAAGATATATCTACTAAGTCCTGTCCTTGATTTTGCATATGAATACATTGTGTCTGTGAACTAAAACTAGGGGGAAGCAGAGGTATCCAACTCCATATTTGGTCTCTGAATATCATGCAGGTTATGATGTTTTCACACTTCCTTAGATCATTGGCACGAAACATAAGAAGTGTGAAGTTTTATTCTTTGGCTATTTTTGTTTGATATATGGTATTTCCGACTTCCAAGTAACAGCCTATAACTTTTTCAAATATATCATAGTGAAAAATAAGATAGGTTTTTCAATTTGTGATATCAGACAAAATTGAATTTAGACAGTGAGGGACAGGGAGGACAGAATTCAGTGATTCTTCCAAAGCACTCATACCCAAATCATGGCTCTTGTGCTTGTTTGGATGCATTTGGAATTTGCATCAAGTTAAGCAGAATCATTCCAGGCTAGGTACGCAGCATGCACAACACTGCTAAAAGGTGCAGAAGGCACTGTAAGAATAGCAGCAATGGAATATGCATCTTTTTCCAAAGTGAGTCCTTGGAACTTAAGGGAGGCACCGTGCTAAGAGGAGCCAGGTAGAAGCAAGAGAAGAAGGAGAATTGGGACTTGAAGAGCAACATAGGCTCACATACAGGTTCTTGGTTTTTTTTTTTTTGCATTCCTGAGCAGTATTTGTCACTTTAGAAAATAAATATAAAGCACTGATTGAAAACATTTTGTTGAATAAATATTTTAATTTTTTCCACCCTCCCACTTCAATAATTCCACTGCAACTAAACTTCAGTTCCCACTAAAATAAGTTATAAACCACAGCTTAGCTTCTGGAACAGAAGTTAGAAACTTCACGTGAGGCAGTGTAAACACAAAAATACATGAATTAATCTTCAACATCAGTAATACTCTTTTTCCTAGAATTCTTTCAAACCAATATCAAAATTTGAGTGTCATTTGTTTCAATATTTAAAGTTCTGTATGTTTGCATTTTACCCAAATGATTCAGTGCTCTCTCTTTTATGATGTCCTTTTTTTCTTTTCATTTATTTTTCATTTCTTTTTCTTTTTTTTTTGTTTTTTTTACTAGAGGGGAAAGAAGTTTGATGAATTGCAACAAAATATAACTACTTAAAATAAGTGTGCACTTCATAGTATATATGAAAACTCTGTGGAAATGGTACATAACCTTCATTAAAAGAATATGAATATCACACAGCAATCAGACCTTTCCAAAGATGATTTCTGTCTCCTTTACTCTTTTACTTTACTTTCCTTTTTTTTTTTTTTTTTTTTTTTAATGAATGTCGTTATGATAGAATATACTGTGTTTGGAAAATAATACACAGACACCTCATTATCTTTTCCTGTTTATATTCCCATCACAGGATAAATCAGTAAGAGTGAATTCTAAGCAAGAAAATCTTAAAAACAGTCCCGTGAAAGAGTGGATCTCCCTCATTCTCTTAATGTTATACACTTTTAAGATACAAACTGAGCAAAATTAGAGATGTCATCTCATATCTAGTTTAGTGCAGTCTGATGGTGTTGATCACATCCTAAGCGGAGCCTGACTTTATCTGATTTCTGTAATTAACTAGTACATATTCTCCCACATGTCTCCAGCAGAGAGGACAGCAGCTGATATTAGGTGCAGGTCATATATAGTGCAAGTCAGAATTCATTCATGAAATACCATAAAATATGAGTAACATAATAAAAATAACAAGACAAGTGTTTCTTTCCATTTAGTGAGCTATGTAACACTCATACACTTTTTCACATACATGACCAGTCTGCTACAAATGCATGAGGCTATTCGACCTCTACCGGAGGTAGCAAAGTATTACTATAACCATTTACATGCAGAAAACAATGAAGAGTTAACGTAGAAGAAATATTAAAAATATTATATGAAAGTGCATGAAGATCAAATCTATAGCTGTCTTGTCAGCTATACGGCTGATCAGCCCAGTGTTCTGCTGCTATATTATGACCTCTCAGTATCAAAACTAGTGTAGAGATTAGGATTAGGATGAGAATTGACATAGAGATTACATAGCCAGGTCAGCTTAATTTGGAAAAAGCATGTATTCACAAATTTCAGTTGCAGAAAAATGACCCTGTTGTATTAATTCAACAAAACTAAATGAAATATTCCAATTTCAGAAATGTCAATGTGTTTTGGATTTTTTTTCTTTTAGTTAATCCCCATGACATTTCCATTCAAAAAATGAATGAAATTAAATGGAACAAAATCAAATAAAAGGAAGGATTTCTGTCTAAAGAATTTCATAATGTCAACATTTTATCCCTTTTCCTACCAGCAAAGCCTACATAATAGATTGGAAGCCAATTGTGAAGAATGAAAAGCCTTTGAGTTGAGCTGCTGGGTAAGGAAAAGGTCTAGATCTCATCCCTCCTGCCCAGAAGAAGAGGAAAGCAGGAGTCAACATATTTTCTTTTCGTTAGTGGGCACTTAAAGTATGGTAAAAGATGAGGTGCCTTCATTCAACACTTCTGGATGCTTCATCTCAGCATTTATTTGATGTCTAGGTAAAGGATAGGTGAAAGAAGTTAACACAAATTTTGAGCTCTCTGATTTTCTAGACTGAAAAAGTCCATCCTATCAAGTATTCGACATTGCCACATAAGATAATCTTGCCTCTAAACTGAAGAGACACGGATTTTACATAAGGACTACTCAGTGGATAAGGAATTGGCTGGATGGTTGCACTCTGGGAATTGTGGTCAACAATTCAATGTCAATATGGAAACCGATGAGAAGTGACACTCCTCAGAGATCAGTATTGGGACTGACGCTGTTTAACATCTTTGCTGGTGACATGGACAATGGGATTGAGTGCACACTCAGCAAGTTTGCAGATGACCAAGATATGTGGTGTGGTTGACACTCTGGAGAGGGACTTTGGTATGCTTGAGGAGTGGTCCTGTGAGAAACTCATGAAGTTAAACAAGGTCAAGGGCAAGGTCCCCCACTTGGGTCAGGGCAATTCCAAATACTATTACAGGCTGGGCAGAATCTGTATTAAGGGTAACCTGAGGAGAAGTACTTGGGAGTGCTGGTTGGTGAGAAGCTCATCATGAACTGGCAGTGTGCACTCACACTAATCGTATTCTGGTCTGTAACAAAGAATTGTGACCAGCAGGTTGAGGAGGTGATTCTTCCCTCCTATTCTTCTCTTGTGCGACCCCTCCTAGAGTACAGAGCTCAGCTCTGGAGCCCCAACATAAGAAGGACGTGTACCTGTTGGAGTAAGTCCAGAGGAGGGACATGAAGATGGTTAGAGGCTTGGAGAATCTCTCCTATGAAGACAGGCTGAGATTGTTGGGGTTGTTCAGCCTGGAGAAGAGAAGGCTGCGTGAAGACCTCATAGCAGCCTTCCAGTATCTGAAGGGGGGCCTTACAAGGATGCTGGAGAGAGACTTTTCATTCAGGACTGCAGTGATAGGACAAGGGGTAATGGCCTGTTGTGGTTTAACCCCAGATGGCAACTAAGCAGCACACAGCTTCTCGCTCACTGCCACCCAAGTAGGATAGGGGAGAGAACCAAAGAGTAAAAGTGAGAAAACTCATGGGTTGAAATAAAGACAGTTTTATTGGTAAAACAGAGGTCACTCACTCAAGTGAAGCTAAACAAGAAATTCATTCACTGCTTCAAACTGGCAGGCGTTTCAGGAAAGCAGGGCTCCACTGATATTAGGAAGAAATTCTTTATTTTGAGAGTGGTGAGGCACTGGAAGAGATTGACCTGAGAAGCTGTGTCCGCCCCATCCCAAGAAGTGTTCAAGGACAGATTGGATAGGGCTTTGAGCAACCTGGTATAATGAAAAGTGTCCTTGCCCACGGCAGCAGGGTGAAACTAGATGGTCTTTGAGGTCCCTTACAACCCAAATTATTCTATGATTCTATTCTATGTTTCCATGATCTTTAAATGTCAGACAGGCCAGCCAGAGTGCCGAGTAGCTGCTGCTTCTATAATGGTTCTATTTGATCTGTGAGCAGGCTGGGCAGATGTAAAATTATCTAACTCCATTAAGTGCTGTGTTTTCTGTACAAATTGGACCATCTGAAGACCATACATGAGTAACAGCATGGAAACATATTGACCTCTTAGAGTCAGAGGCTACTGCAGGATAGAAAAGAGACCAAAAAAAAAAAAAGGAAGAAAAAAAAAAAAGGAAAGAAAAAGAAAAGGAAAAAGAGAGAATCAGCCAGCTCTTCTCTCCACGCTTATGCAGAAATATTGCCAAATTAAATATGTTATAGATGCAATAAGTAGGCTGGCAAGAGAGGGTAGGGAGAGACTGACTGCTTTAAAATAAGAACAATTACCTTATCTTTCCAAGAATAAACCAGATGGAGAAACTGTGACTGGATCAGCTTGGACACTGGCCAGATGGAGGTCCAGCTTTTCTGGCAGTCAGGAGAAATGAGTGATCAACCTATGAGAAACACAGCAAGGTCCCAGACAGATGAAGATGTAGGTAGCCCAGGAGCAAGGTCAGCCCTGCCTTGGGTGCTGGCCATTTCACCCTTAACCAGATGGGGAACAGCTTGTGCAGCAGTCAGGCTGCTGCCTTCAGGAGCCATCCCACCTCCTGTGCAAAAAGCAAGGCTGTCGGCCTTCACTCAAGGAAGGAGTCTGATGGGATAGGAAAAATTACTGTCATTGCCACTGGCTGATTCTACTGTTTAGAAAAGGTTTAGAGATTCAGGAAGCTAAATCCAGCAAGGATGCAAGAGGCACTTGATTTCTGTTCTTTAGAAGCTCTACTTTCTATTTTTTACCTTGCTCAAATACCTTTGCTCCCGAAGTTCAAAAGGAGGCACTTATTTATTCAAACTGCTCAGTGTTTTCAAGATCACCAGTAATATTTATTAAACACCCAGTGTCAATTTGACTGATCCTTAGAGAACTTAAAAATAGCATTCATATTATTATTGCTATTAAATTAGTTCAAATATTGGAACTTTATTTCACAAGGAAAAAAATTCGAACATTTTTCAGTGTTCACTTAAGATAAAAATGTCTGGCATAACTTTCATTAGTATAGTATTGTAACCTATTAGTATCACTGCTGTTTTAATTCCAACATGACAAATGGTAACAATATTTAAATTGCAATCCCCAACTCGTATATTTGACTGTTAGGCAAAACTTTCCTCTGTGCCTTGTTTTTTTAATGTATGAATATTTTATAAGCTGTAAAGGCTAACTCTTCCTTTCTCTTCAACAGAAATGCCATGCCTGTATCCAATACAAATTCGAAATCTGAATGTTTGCACCATAAAACTGTGCAAAGATGTATGACAGGGGAAACCTGAGTTAATAAATCTGGAAACTGAAATCTGGAGGTGATATATATGCAGCTTCTTTCACAGGTACCAATGATACCAGAAGGCAAGGTTTATCTGTCTGGTTAGATTTCTCAGCTTATGTGATTGTGTGTACTCTCACAATTCTGATCTACTTTGTAATAAAATGGCAGACTTTGGAGTAGCGGTTAAGTACAGCTCTTTATCTTATCCCACAACTTAGTCTCAGCGATGAGTGCTCTATGTAGAAAGCTAAACATGTCTCGGTATGCAGTGCCCCTGGATGCTGTGGAGGGTTCTCTAGTGATGGAGGTTACCTCACTGGAGAATGGAAGATCACTGAAACTGGTATAAAAAGGAATATCAGAGTTAATCTTAATAAACAGTGCACCTATAGCTATATAGTTCTGCAATATATTTTACAGACTTGTGAGCTTGGTTTCTTTCCAGCATAGCTATCTCCATTTTGTAATTTCTATAGAACCATATTTTCCCAGTGAAGTAAATTCTTAAATCTGAATACTGCTGCCATCAGTAGTATATTCGTGATGGACAAAGTAGCAGTTTCAAAATGTATAGCTCATTAGTTTAAACTATGTTACAGAAAACAAAATCAAACATCATACGCCATTACAAATTCTGATTTGCAAACATGCTCTAAGCCTAACCTGAAGAGAATAATTTCTGCAGAGACCCCACATGTCTCTCTATTAATTGAAAAAAATACCTACTATGCTGTTGTTTATGAAAACAATCAATCCCAGTTATATTGCCAATGGCTTATTGGCTAACTTTAGAAAAACTAATAGTCTGTGATCCAGCAAATGGACTTCAAGCATCTTCGTAGGACCGCCTCTTTCAAGAAAGCGAGCGCAGCCTTCTGGCTCAGTAGAATGACATCACTGTTTGTACCAAGCTACAGGCTTTGTGTTGAGAAATAAACAATAACACATGCTCTAGGACTTGTCAGGCTTTGTCTGGGCTCATCTCTGAAGATCTTCTCTAGCTTGCTTAACCGTCCAAGCAATTATTCAATGATCAGATTGAATAATGATCAGAATAATTATTTGATTTGATTTCATCTTTGTTTAGCTTTGTAAAATTGTCTATGCGTATACATATTGTTTTGTGTGTATAGCTATATAAATTGTGGTAGTTGCTTGATATTTGTATCCAGCAGCTTCTGAGTGTAGAATGAACTATTATCCTGGAGTAAATAGTGCTTTGAGGCGGGGGGACACAGGATAAGAGGAGAGAGCTTAAAATTCTGGGCATAGGATGTTACCAGAGGTGAGATGGTGCTGTTTAGGAAAAGAATGCAACACAATAACCTGGGCAAACATGCAAAATATGCCATATAAAGAGCACTTGGATGTGACATGGTCCTTCAGACCAATGAAGAGCAAGATACTACGTATGTGAAAAAAATAAAATGCCTCAGGCAGTGAGGGGGAAGATGCTATCAATATCAACACTTTGCTCCTTCTAGTGACGTGCTAAGGATGCTGAAATTTCAGTGTACCATTTCCCTCAACCCCCACTGAAGCTACTGTCCTCAGCACCCAGCAGAGTGCTAGAGGGGGTGAACACCAAAGAAAAGGGGAGTGTTCAAGGAAATTTGAGCATATTGATTTTAATCATATTTATTTTGAACTATATCTTCTAAAGATAGTAATTGGGGTAATAATTACTCTTTCATTTGACTATTGAGACATTAAGTAGAGTAACAAATTCTTAATTTTGAAGATAACATGCTAGTTGCCCTTTGTTCATAACAAGATCTGGAGTAATAAGTTCAGAGAAATCCAAGCAACCTACTCTACAACCTGGATGCATCAAACTGGTAGCACAAATATGCATGTACCACAGTGTTTCAGAATTCGAGATTCACTGTTCATCAGATGAGTTAATGTTTGCCTTACATCATGATTTTCTTGAGATTTGCAAGAAAAAAAAAATGCTTATGAGTATTTTTATGACTATGCTCAGCATTTTTAACAAAGCCAAAAATTATTTACTATATACACAGACATACACAATACAGATAATAAATGAAAACCAGAATGTTGTCTTCTCATTTTTGTTGAGAGACTCAAAAGGAAAATTTAAGAAGGTATTAATAGTTTCATCTTTGCAGTTTCTTTCTAGGTCAAAGCATATGCTCTGCATGTTCAATTATAAGAAGAAAAAAATTCTTCAACTTAATAAACATGAATTTGATTGAATATAAGCAATAAGTCCTCCAAAATACAGGATGCAAACAATGTATTATGTCAATTGATTGAAATAAAAAAATGTTATTTTCTCCTGGCTTATAATATGTTCTAGAACCCATGTAGTAGAAATACTAACATTCACATCTTTCTTCTTGAACACAGTAAATAAATGCAGTTTATAATCTAATCATGATATTTACAGTGAAAGTTAGATGATCTTGTCCCTAAAAGCCCAAAGAATCTCTGATGCAGACATCACAGGTTAATTTTTCCCAATTAATTTATCTGCCTAACCAGCTGCAATGGGTATACAAAGAATTGTATGCTAGTAGAACTATTTTAAAAAGGACAGTTTCAAGAAAATAGGAAGTAAAGTATTCAGAACAACAACAGACGATTAATGAGAAAAGGTAGTAAGGATTTCTTATGTGTTTTTAATGCCATATAATACAAAATTTACATGTTACAGCCTGGTCTTTTTTTCCACTTAAAATTTTACAATAATTCTTAAAATAAGCAATAAAAAAAGGGAATGTGGAGCTGTTTGAACCATAATTTTTCAGTAATAAGATTAGTATTCCCTATTACAACTAATAATATTTATTCTCTACAGGTCAATAGTAAGACATTTCATGTTTAGTTGTATTTGAGTTTCTGCCCTTTTTGCTTCTAAGGGCAATAGATTGTCACAAACCAACTCACTCTTTCATATTACATCTTTACCACTTGATTTTATTTCATGACTCCTTCAAAGAACTAGAAATGTTATGCTGTAAAAATTAAGGGCACAGCTCAAGAAATAAATTTATTCTTAAGTGCTATGACATTACATTATTAATATTAGGGTTTCATATTATATGCAGCAATGTCTAGGAGACTCTAAAAAATTGCATTTTCCTTGTGTTAGGTATTGCTCATGTAGAGAAAAGAGCAAGTTCCTTCATCCAAAAAATGTGTAATATAAATATTTCAAAGAAAAATAAGAGGTTCTGCAGCTCTTTTTAAAGGTTAATTCTGATATTTGTAAATTAAAAAAAAAGAGAAACAAAACAAAACAAAGCAAAACAAAAACAACAACAAAAGTAAATTATTCACCCATATATGATCTCTTCATTTAAAGCATAATCTGGAAAATATCAGAAAATTTATTTTTCCTATCAACAGTAAAAATAAAGCTTGCAAAACTTTCTGTGTTCTGGCCAGAGCAATGAACTTGTCACCTTTAAATTGTCTAGTATCTGTGAGCCTCAAAATCTGTAAATGTTCCAAGAGTGTATGTTTGCATAAGATTCTGAATATCCTACTGAGTGATTCATATCAGAACCAGGAAAAAAGAGTTCTGAGATCTCAGCTTCTGTATCTTGCCATTCAAGAAGTTAAGATCTGAGCAAATAACTCCAACACAAATCAAATACGTAAAAGAAATAAAATAAAATTTACTATCTGTCTGACCCATAATATTCAAGATTTGGGTTCTTGTTTCTGAAGCAGGTATATCAGCAGTCCAGGGGTTGGAGGGATTTCCAAGCCTAATGTAAAGAAAGTATAAAGGTGACTTGCCTTCTTGTCAGATTTGGCTAGGATAGATTTAATTTCTTTTATAGTAGCTAGCATGTTTTGGATTTGTGCTGAAACCACTGATAAAGCAAGTTTGTTTGTGTCATTGCTGAGTAGTGTTTACACAGAGTTAAGGTCTTTCTTGCTTCTCACAAGTCACCAGTGAGCAGGTTGGGTGTTCAAAAGAGGTTTGGAGGGGACACAGCTGATCCCAACTGTCCAAAGGGATATCGCATACCATATGATGTTATACTCAGCATATAAAGCTGAGAGAAGAAGAAGGGGGAGGGGGGAAATGTTTGAAGTGATGGCATTTGTCTTCCCAAGTAATATTTATGCATGATAGAGTCCTGCTTTCCTGGGGATGGTTGAACACCTGCCTGCTGACAGGAATTTGTTTTGCTTTGTTTGCATGCACAGCCTTTACTTTACTTATTAAGCTGTCTTTTTTTCAATGCAGGATTTTTTCCCACTTTTAACCTTCCAATTCTCTGCCTCATCCGACTGGGAGTGGTTGTAAGTGAGTGGATGTGTAGAGTTCAGTTGCTGGTTGGGGTTGAACCAAGGGGCTTATAGTAAAGGCTTTACAGTAAAAGGCTAAAACCCATAGTTTTCCAAAATATGCAAATTATAGCAAAAAAAAAAAAAAGGCAAATATATAATAAAAATTAAAATATGATAATAACTAAAAAAAAAGAAAAAAAGGAAAACTGGGTTCTGTGTGTTACAGCAGTTATTAGGAAAGAGCAACACCTTTAGACACGCAGTACACACATCTCCTAATTCTAGGAGAACTGAATTCCTGCTCAGGATAGCATAGTAACATGTCCCGATTGTTTGTTTACTTTTTGCCAGGCTTGAAAGAAAGTTGCCAATAGCAGCAGATCAGAAAGTGTAGTATTCACTCAATCAGGGTCAGGGAAATAATAATCTGTTATAAACTAAGAATCAACTACACAATAAAAGAAAAAAATCAGCTACCTGCTAAGATACACTGATATAAAATATAGCTTGATATTATATTGGAAGCCTGAAAGCAGATAATTATTTTTAAATGTGGCACTAAATTAGGGAACAGTTGGTATTTGCAAAGTACAGATGTTAAAGATCATTAGCACAAAATAGTGTGAGAGCAAAGGAAACATACATTGAAAATACTCAGCTTTAAGGGCAAAAAAAAAGTCTTGATTAATATTGAGTCCTTAAAAATATGGCACATAACTTAATGCAAAAAAAAAAAAAAATGCTTTGCTCATAAAAAGATAAAGCGGAGATAAAGTTCTCTCTGAATAAAGAAAGTATAAAGAACCATGAGTGTGGCACCTTATTATGCAGTGCTAAGTGGGAAAGAACTTCTCTCATCAGCAATGGAGCAGATGACAAACATCATTATTGTGA
Organism: Psilopsiagon aurifrons; assembly: GCA_025447955.1. Lineage (NCBI taxonomy): Eukaryota > Metazoa > Chordata > Aves > Psittaciformes > Psittacidae > Psilopsiagon > Psilopsiagon aurifrons. The sequence continues at coordinate 26,095 of JAOEHY010007915.1, forward strand.
ACACCAATATCAGCATCTAAGTTATATGCACATTTGAGCAGTGCAAAGATACTACTCCCAATGGGAGATGTCACTGCCTGCTGCTAGCCAACCAAGGAAAAGAATGATGTTTCCTGTACCCTGCTATAAATACATGGTCTTGGAATCAATGGGCCATTCAATGGAGACATTAAAGGTAAGATATGAAAATTTAAACCAGTAAAGTATCTAGCTCACAGAATAGGTAGTTAATACATGAAACCAGAAAAAATTAATTGTCAGAAAACAAACACATAATTAAAACTACCAGAAAAGCTTCCAGGAAAAAAAACCAAACAAACACCTGTTTAAAAATTGAATGTTTCCTAGCCTCAGTAACTCTGGTGTAGAGCCAAGGGCAGAGGGCAGTGAGTTGTTTTTCTGGTTTGGACCTTTTTTTTTTTTTTTTCATGTCTTTCTTTCCCTGGAGTTAAGGACTGCCAGACGAGCTTCAAGAAAGAAGTTCTGATAATGGTCTGCCTTGATCTCTCCTCAAGCCCTACACCCCTCCTGGGTTTACAAAGATATTATCTTCAGAAGGAATGCACCTTCTTTTTGGTTTTCTTTTGATTTTGGTGTTTTGGGGTTTTTTTTTTTTTTTTTTTATGATAAGAGCAGCATCTTAACTACCTGGCCTGGGCTTACAAGTTTCTAAACTATAAGCTACTTTTGGTAATAACCCCAACATATCCATGTAAATTGGAATAGAGGCATTGGAGTTTTTACAGTTGACATGGGAGAACCTCATCTATGAGCACCTTTGTGTAAGGTTTTGGACCATATTTGTCAGGCACTTAAAACACTTTCTGCAGCTTCGACTTGACTTGGTAGTCCAAGTCTATGTTTTAATATTGCTGCTTATTATATGTATATTTTATTCATTTTTTTCCTGCTTTCTAATAAAGAAATTGAATCTGCAAGGATAAAAAAAGACAGGAGAGGAAAGACTTACATAATGTAATTCCTACAAAAGTGCTGTAAGTGGCTCATTTAGATATACTTTTGACATATGGTCTAAATTAACATTTTAAATAGTGCAATACATCTTTTAATGCAAAAGAAATAGTATAAATGGGACTCAATTAATGAGCATAAAATGTAAAAGACACTCTGGAAAAGCTATAAATTGCTTACTAAAATAAACCAGCAAAATTAATAGATAATGACCCTTGCAGCTCACTGTCATGTCCTCTTAACTATAACAGCCACCAGAAAAAAACATGCTGACACCCAGTTATTTTACTTATTGAAGCTGCATGGGTGAACACTCTGATGAGGATAGCTGAAACTCTCTTAAATTGCCAACATAAAGGTAAAGCAGGAGTTTGGGTTAAAAAAATTAATCCTTCCAGCCCCCTGTGTTCATGCATGGCTTCCTGCTTCTGAAGCAATAGAGGCATCTACTAACAAGATCTTGGATCCTCAAGATGAGGGGATGGCTTCTGGTCCTTCCCCCTGCTCCAGGAAGTGTTTGCCTTCCTCTCAGGTTGCTCCTGCTGCAGGAGTCTGCAGATGGATGGAGGAGCCCTGAAGGAAGAGAAAAAGCAAAGAGAAAGGCAGGGAGGAGCAGGTCTCTGAAGCAATTCACAGGCACTGGTGTGACAGTTTTTCTTCCCCAGCAACAGAGAGAAGGAGCATAAGGTAGCAGGACACATCTCTGTGTGTTTAGCCACAAAATGACTAAGACAGCAGATGTCTTTCCTTCCCTGTAACTGTTAATGCTACCACTATTACCATCTTCTGAGATAAATAATTCCGTTCAGTCTTCAACAATTTTATTTCTTGTTTGTAGAGGAAAAACTGATGAGCTGTTGTGATTATTATTTATGTTACTGCTGTGAACGGTGATATTGGCACTAACATCCCATACTAATGCAAACTATGATCTGAAGGGTCCTTAGCCTTAAACCAACAAATGATAGAGAAAGCCTCTTTGGAGAGAAAACATAGTGTCTGCCCTCAGTAAACTTCCAATGACAATAAATACTGGTATTTTTCTTCAAAGCATTTCAGATTTGGCAAACTCATCTTTTCAATAAATTTATCTTAAGCAGAAGTGTTCACATCATTTCTGACTATTTTGTAAGCCCCGCAATCCAACTACAGTGGGCATTACTGTTGTTTTAAAGTGATGGGTTTTGTTAGGGAATGTAAAGGATGCTGTGGGGAGGGCAGGGATTCAGTACTTCCATGGTGATACTGGAGCAGCTTTAAAAATTTAGAGAGACACATAGCAAGTTATACGTCTGTACTGACATTCCTGGACATAGCATCATCTGGAGAGAGAACTATTAAAAATTAAACTCCTCATGACAACCATATCGAAGCACGGACTTATGAGGGTCTTTATGTGCACATACTGTTACTATGTGCTATAGATATCTATGTTTTCTTTTTTTTTTCCTCTCTGTACTTTTTTCTGCAGAGCAAACTGAGAAACCTGACCACTTAAGTATGTTTGCTTTCTTATAACTCACACATTCATAGAATCATAGAATAGTTAGGGTTGGAAAAGACCTTAAGATCATCTAGTTCCAAACCCCCTGCCATCAGGAGAGACACCTCACACTAAACCATGCCACACAAGGCTATGTCCAACCCGACCTTGAACACCACCACAGATGGAGCATTCACAACTTCCCTGGGCAACCCATTCCAGTGCCTCACCACCCTACACAGTAAAGAATTTCTTCCTCATATCCAATTTAAACTTCCCCTGTTTAAGTTTGAACCCATTACTCCAAGTCCTCTCACTACAGTCCCTAATGAAGAGTCTCTCCCCAGCATCCCTATAAGCCCCCTTCAGATACTGGGAGGCTGCTATGAGGTCTCCACACAGCCTTCTCTTCTCCAGGCTGAACAGCCCCAACTTTCTCAGCCTGCCTTCATACAGGAGGTGCTCCAGTAGCCCAATCATCCTCGTGGCCCTCCTCTGGACTTGTTCCAACAGTTCCATGTCCTTTTTATGTTGAAGACCCCAGAACTGCACACAATACTGCAAGTGAGGCCTCATGAGAGCAGAGTAGAGGGCCAGCATCACCTCCCTCGACCTGCTGCTCGACCTGCTGGTCACGCTCCTTTTGATGCAGCCCAAGATACCGTTGGCTTTCTGGGCTGCAAGCGCACACTGCCAGCTCATGTTCATTTTCTCATCGACCAACACCCCCAGGTCCTTCTCCACAGGGCTGATCTGAATCTCATCTCTGCCCAACCTGTAGCTAAGCCTGAACCTTCCTGTTTGTAGCTTATCACATCCTGTTTAATTGTGTTACTTTGCTTTGGTGTTGTGGCTTAAGCCCAGCTGTGACTGAGAACCATGCAGTCTCTATCTTATTCCCCCCCTTCTTCCCCCCCCCGCCAGCTCCTGGAGGGATGGGAAGGAGAACTGAAAGAATGTAACTCCCATGGGTTGAAATAAGAACAGTGACTAAGGTATAACACAAAACCACAGCTGCTGCCACCAATAATAATAATGATAAGTGAAATAGCAAGGGAAGAGAATACAACTGCTCACCACCCACTGACCAACACCCAGCCCCATCGAGCAGTGTTCTAACCCTTCCGGGTAACTGCCCCCATTTTTTATAGAGGGCATGATGTGCTGTGGTATGGAATACCTCTTTGGTCAGTTTGGGTCAGGTGTCCTGTCTCTGCTTCCTCCCAGCTTCCCCCCCTCCTCCCTGGCAGAGCATGAGACTCAGAAAGTCCTTGGTCAGAGTAAACATTACTGAGCAGTAACTAAAAACACTAGTGCTATCAGCGCTGTTTCCATGCTGAAAGTCAAAACCACAGCACTGCACCAGTTACTAAGAAGGAGAAAAATGACTGCTACTGCTGAACCCAGGACATTTGGTTACAGTTTAGTATTTTTACATTTAGAACAAAAATGCATTTCTTTGTTCTGAGAGATTCATAGAGCTAAATAATACCAAAATTAAGTCTTTCACACAATCCCAGTGATAGTGCAACGATTTAGATGTAAGTTGGCAATGTGACAAATTGTGATTGAGAGCAAATATTGTAGCCAGACTTTTGAATGTAGAGCAAAATCAATTTGTTCTAAAGGAAATTAAAATATCATAGAATCATAGAATGGTTTGGGGTGGAATGGACCTTATAGATCATTTATTTCCAACCTCCATGTCACAGGCAGGGACACCTTCAGCTAGATCAGGTTGCTCAAGGCCCTATCCAAACCAGACTTTTCCACAACTTCTCTGGCCAACATGTTCCAGTGGCTCACCACCCTCATAGTGAAGATTGCCCCAACCCAGGTACAGGACTTTGCATTTGGCCTTGTTGAACTTCATGAGGCTCACACAGACCCACCTCTCAGGCCCGTCAAGGTCCCTTGGGATGTGCCAGCCACAGCACAGAGCTTGTTGTTGGCAGACTTGCTAAGGATGTGCACAATCATATGTCCATGTTAACAACAAAGATGTTAAATAGAAATAGTCCCAGTACTGACCCACGAGGAGCACCACTCAACACTGGTCTCCACCTAGACCTTGAGCTGTTGACCACAACTCATTGAGTCCGACCATTCAGGCAATAACTTTTCTACTGAATGGTTCTCTGTAAATCTATGCCTCTCCAGTTTAGATATAAAAATATCACAATGATGGTACTATTTCAAGTAAATCAATACAGGCAGATAAAGAACATTATACTAAACACTGTTGAACCACCCAGGCAATCATATCATGTTATGATTCATATTGTTCCACAGAATTAAGGAAAAGCTCATCACACAGAATATTTTGAAAGATCTACCAAGTTATTGTGGTATATTATGTTTTAAAGAACAGTTTAATTATGATAGGACAGTATATTAGAGTATACCACTATTGTAGATATAATGAAATCTGCTAAGAACACAGGAAAAAGGAAAAGAAAAATCAATTAAGGAATAGGATAAAGTATTCACTGTGATCATCATAGGACAAAAAATGATGAATGCTATTCTAAGCAGCAGTAGGATAGGTATCATGGGAAAAAAATCTAACAGTGACAATAAATAAGAGTTATTTCTTGGTTACAAAATAGCACTCATCAAGATAGGGCTGATTTATAGAAGAGCTTACAGAGTGATGTAGGAATAAAAAGTCTGAGGATGATGGTCTAGTTTCAGGGGGGAAGTTGCATTACAACACTTGGCTTTTTATGTCAGATTATTCAAATATCTGTCAACAGGTTTTAAGTTCAGCTGATTTCACGCTTAGAGGAAAGAGTTACATAATGATGCCTCAAGGTCCATTCCATCTTTATTTCCTGTTATTCCAAGGTTCTGGGATATGAGGTCACCTTGACATCATCTCTTTTGGTATCAAAGGTTGCCAGAACACTTTGTTCTAACAGTCTGTTTTCATCAATGAAATAATTGCCCTTAGCCAATTCTTCTGCCTATTAACCATCACTTAGAGATTGATTCACGTTTTATTGATTAAGAAATCTTCAGTTTTCAGTAGCTTTTAAACCATTGAATGAAATTTGGAAGGAAGTTCCCTTTCTAAAAAATTTGAACTCTCTATGCTTCTCTGAAATCTTTCAAATCTTCTTATGCCATTGGCCCCAGAATGTGCTTTTTTCCCTGTTCCTGTTCTTGTGTTTTTTTAAGCTCTCATTAATATCAGGTAACCTGGTGTCCTGAGTTCAGCAGTAGCAGTCATTTTTCTCCTTCTTAGTAGCTGGTGCAGTGCTGTGGTTTTGACTTTCAGCATGGGAACAGTGCTGAAAACACCATTGTTTTTAGTTACTGCTCAGTAATGTTAGCTCTGACCAAGGACTTTCTGAGTCTCATGCTCTGCTAGGGAGGAAAGGAAGCTGGGAGGAAGCAGAAACAAGACACCTGACCCAAACTGACCAAATTGATATTCCATACCACAACACGTCACGCCCACTATATAAAATGGGGGCAGTTACCTGGAAGGGTTAGAACACTGCTCAATGGGGCTGGGTATCGGTCAGTGGGTGGTGGGCGGTTGTATTCTCTTCCCTTGTTATTTCCCTTGTTATTATTATTATTATTGGTGGCAGCAGCCGTGGTTTTGTGTTGTACCTTAGTTACTGGACTGCTCTTATCTCAACCCATGGGAGTTGCATTCTTTCAGTTTTCCTCCCCATTCCTCCAGGAGCGAGGAGGAAGTGGGGGAGTGAGCTAAGGGCTGCATGGTACTGAGTTACTGAGTGGTACTGAGCTGGGCTTAAACCATGACATCTGGCATCAAAACTAGTAAGGTTAGCATTTTGATTTGCACTAGTGACCTCATTCAATACTCTGACCACATTCTGAGTTGATTATAAGATCTGTAGAAACACAATGCTTTCTCTTCTTCTGGATCATGAGGAGACTCCAGCAAGAGCTGACCTCAACTTCCGTGTTAACATCCAATATTTGGTTTTGAAAATTAGTGAAATAGAACATTCAATAGGTTTTCTTCCTTCAGAGATGTTATTTCACTTCTGGATTAGGATTAATTTGAAAATATTCCTTAGGCTTCAGACACTGGTCAGATAGAAATTGCATTTTTAGAAAACTTGTCAATGAATGTGACACTTACTCCTATGCAGAATTAAATAACTATGTCAAGTCAACAACAAAAAAATCTGTGAAGTGTTTTTCATATATTCACATAAGTATGTGCATTTTTACATCAAAAATTTGAAAGTGAGTACTGATGCCAGAGCATAAGGCTTATTTTTAATATTCAGGTTTATCCATTTTAAATAAAAGACCTTGATCAACTCCCAAATGCTTTTTATGCTCAAAGATAAATAGCCTAGTGGCACTTATGTAATATCCTAAAGTGCTTTACATCAACAAAAGTTACTATCATAGATATTTGACTGAATTTTTACTTCACATCTGATTATTATTTATGCTATCCCTGCAGATATATGAGCCCTTTACAACACATATTCATTAGAATTTAATAGGTTATTCCTAATGACTTGCTTCTTTCTTTCTTTGCATTTTTTTCCCAAAATAGCAATTTTTACTAGATAAAAATCATATTTTTAAAATAGTGTGCCTCAGTGACATTTCATAGTAGAGAGTGTGTTTCTGAACTGTTAGCAGAGCAATACTTAGAAGATAATATCTCACAAAGTTTGGAGCACTCTCTATTTTTCATGCAGTAGTATAACAAGAAATAACATGACAGCATGGGAGAAAGAACCTTGAAGTGGTAGCTTCCAGTGTAGAATTGAAAAATGGAGGGAAAGAAGTTGAATGACCTTGCTCTGCCATATGTGTGTCACACTCCCAGATCAGTGATCAATTCTAGCAGGACACAGGCACTCGCCTTAGTGACCCCAACTTGATTTTGTTGGTGAGTGTCAGTCACTGCTGCAAAGAATAAAGAGAAGAGGTTGAATGATGATAAATAGAAGAGAATGGGGGGGATTAAAAAGGAAGACAATTGGATAGAAATTTCTAGACAGCATGAATCCTTGGAGAAGGACTGTTGACCCAGCAAGTGCCACATTTGCTGAGCTTTCTTTTCTTTACCTACTGTGTATGAAATTTCATGAAGCTTCATTCTCGTGTTTCATATTTATATACAGCATACCATGCTTTCTGAATTATAAAAATAAGAATTATTCTGATGAAAGGATAATTTAATTCATCACTTACATGTCTCTAACATAGCAGTCAAACAAAGAGATTGCTAGCAATGCACAGAAATACTCTGCAAAGAAAAGGAAACTTGTATTGCTAATTGACTAAAGAGCATATCAGACACAAGATGAAATAGACAAACCATTTTGTTCTGCATTTCAGTAGACTGTGGATCTTTAGAATTCCATCATTGTCAGGGAGATGGGTGAATAACTAGCTTTGTCTAGGTTTCATCATTGTCTAATCTATCAGTTGTGGTTTTCATCTGAACTAGAAAACCCATAATTGACCCCATTTTTATCTGCATGCCATTTTAAGACAGAGTGGCAACCAAAGAACAACTCAAAATGTGATTATTTAATTGCTGCTTCAGTGGAAATTGAAAACAACCCCATAATGAATGATCTAGCTTAATGAAGTATACAGTGATTATAAAATGTGTTATAAAGATGAAGTAATATAGGCATAAAGATATGAAGATAAATCCAAATATATAAATGCATTTATATAAAGATAAAAAGAAAGATATAAAATAAACTCCATGCCTCTTCTATAGTAAAGAATTTTTACCTCTCATGTTTACCTAGAGAAATCTCACGGGGCAGATCAGAAAAACTCAGCAGCCACTGCTAATCTGCACGTTAATGTCCAACACAGCTTCTAATATTCAGATTCTAAAATCCTTTACCTTTTCAGCCTGTTTTAACTTTAGTCTATAATGTCTGTCTTGCTTTTCACTCTCTTGAACATGATGCACAAAAAAGAATATTTTATTTCAACATAAAGAAAATCTTCCCACTGGAACACTTTATGTTGAACAAAATACCTATCCATGTAACTGTGCTTGCTGAATGAAGTCATAAAGCACTATACATGCTTGTTGGGTTTCCTTATTTGAGCAAATACGAATTAGCAGGAGGAAGGGCTATAGTTTGTTTCGAAAATGCTCTTGTCATGGGTTCAGCAGTAGCAGTCATTTTTCTCCTTCTTAGTAGCTGATGCAGCACTGTGTATTTTTGACTTGTGGCCTGAGAACAGCGCTGATAACACCAATGTTTTTAGTTATAGCTTAGAGAAGTTTGGTCTGGCCAAGGACTTTTGGAGCCTCATGCTCTGCCAGGGAGGAGGGGGAGCCGGGAGGAAGCAGAGAC
>JAOEHY010007915.1:34984-45891 GCA_025447955.1 Psilopsiagon aurifrons
CTCCAGGAGCAGAGGGAAGAAAAAGGGGGAAGTGAGTGAACAAACTGCATGGCTGATTTATGGTTTAAACCACGACAGCTCTTAAGGGTGATTTGCAGATTACACCTTTGTCACGTGTTTTTCTCTTTGGTGGTTATTCCTTCTTTTTCTGCACTCACTGGGTACAGGCACTGAGAGATGATGTCCTTTGCCAAGCAGCATGTCTCTGTTATAGTGGACGTTGAATAGTGCATGTGAGCCAGTTAGGAGAACAGATCAAAGTCTATGATCTCCCTGGGTTACCAAGGGGACTTACACCCTCACCAAGCAGACAAAGATTTTGACTCTTTTGACCTTTTTTCCTTTTAAGGACCTTTTTTCTGCTTGTGAAAGATATAATTATATCCTGCTCTGTATTAATGCCCTGGGTTATCAAATAAGAGTTCTGGGAATAAAGTAGATGCCAAGAGCTTGGAAGAGTGTAGACACACAAATACACACACACATGTACATACACATAAGCACACATATTTGCATCCAAAATCAGTACTGCCAAGCTTTGTTATTTCTTCCTGAAAACAGGAAAACAGAATTTCACACAGATTATCTTGAATACAGCAAAGGACAGTTAACAAAAAATACAGTCTAAAGTCTAGGACACATGAATCATGGAAGTTGACTGCCTTTTTCATGAAAGTGGACTGTTATCAATGCAAGCAGGCATACTGCTTTATTCACTTTGATTTACTCTGCTGGGATTTTTTTACAGATGTAAAACCACTTTACCAAGATGAATGGGGTGGTAAATAATATAAACTAAATGCTTATTATATCAGAAAATAAATGGTGTCAGGATCTTGCTGAAGAAGTAGAAGCCCCATAAGATATAGCTTTCATCTCTCCTAAAAGATTGACTTCAAAGACAGAAGACAAAATCAAGACCTTTCTGGAAAAAAAAAAAAAACAAACCACAAAACAAAACAAAACAAAACCCACACAAAATAAAGCAGCAGCAACAAAGGTGCAGGGATGGGGAGAGGGGCCTAGCCCTGCTGGGAGGAAAGTTCATTTTCCCCCCAACAAAAAGCAGCTCAGCAAACAGTGGCAGATGTCACTATGACAGGGAATGTGGCAAGTGGCCATCTCATCTCTGCTTGTAACTTCTTTCACTAGAGTCAAGCTGCTTTTTCCACTCCATTCAGTATGTTTGTGAGTGTTGTGTTTGTTCGGAAGACAAAAAAGGGCAAGAACTCTAGAATTCAATAGAAGGTCAGAATGGCAATCTTTTTTGCCGGGTTGGGCTTTCTTTTATACAGTGACATCTGGCACCATTACCAGAACAAATCAGAGCAATTCAAACCACCAGCAGGGGAAAGTGAGTTTTCTCTTTTTTGTACAGCAGAGCTACAAAATTGAGAATGGGAACTGGGGCTCCTGACAACTCAGCGTAGCAATAGATTTGTTACACTTGTTTTACAGATTCATGCAGCAACAAATGTAGTCAGTGATTAAGTTAAAGATAACCATCCTTCAGCACAGCCCCCATTAAAGGAAAAGGAGAAATAATTACACTGATGAGTCTGCACTTCATTTTCAGCTTGTTACAGCATGAAGCACTAACTGTTCCAAGGAGGCATGCTGAAGAATCCATAGTACACCTTCTCTTTCCCCATCTGTCATTTTAATATCTGTGGCTAATGTAATTCCCTTTTATTCTGTATTCCAGTAAATAGTAATGTATATTTTGATTGCAGAAAAGGATGTAGCCCCTTAAGACTATTTGGAATATTAAGTCAGTTACTGATATTAAACAGTTTTGAATATTGGGCCATTTTTAAGCTTTAGTGTTCATACTCTTCTCCATTTCCTCTTAAATAAACTTAAACAAACCCAAATTCTTTCTTCTGCCTGCAAACTGGAAAGCTGCACAGTCAATACATCTTTTAGGTACATTAGCTGCAGGCAAAACCAGGTCTTACACATGTAATCTATACTTGTTAGTAGGACTCTGCTCAACACTAAAACAATTTATTGTTTCAAATTGGACTCAATCTCATTTTCAGGGACTTTTATTGCTTTTGTTTTAAAGATCTTTCCTCTGCAAGTCAGTTTTCATTTTGATTGTATAAACTTTCTTTACAAAACATACCTTGCTGTGATCTTTCATTCAAGCAGAAAAAAATGGGTCTTGATGAGGTTGAGCAGAATTGCATGTGCAATAACGAGGTCCCTGCTCTATTATTAGGAAGTATTACCTTCTTAATGTAACAGACAGTATGATGGCTTTTCTTAACTCATTATTTGCAAAAAATCCCCTTCAGGCACAAATCTTACATTCAAGCTGTGAGTCTATTCTGACATACTTCTGACACCTTGACATTGGGCTGATGGACAGCAGATGATGCCTTTCATTTGTAGTGTTGTTATGTGGACTTCAAATCCATTGCACTGCTTCTCTCAAACCACAAATTTTTTGACAAACTACTATATGCTTATAGAATTCTCCTGAATAGATTCATAATATAAAAAAAAAGCTCTTGAAAAGTAGATCTTTAAGAATACCACAGGTAACTTTCAGAGATGAGCCATTTGTCCATCCTTTCATATGGAAGAATTGCACTCAGTTGAGTTTGAGTAGGATTAAAGGACTTAAGGGTTGAGTTCCAGTGACACTGTAAAAATAGTCCATCACTAATCATGGAGCAACTCTCCCAACTCCATCAATAACAGCAGCTATTTTTTCTTCTATCTTTCTTTTATATTCTGAACTGGAATTTTTAATTTTCCAGAATTGCGATCTCATGAAAATAACGTGTTTCTGACTTAGTTCACAAGGGCATGGTGCAAACTTTTCACCCTACTGTGTATTAGCTCTTATCTGCCAGTGTTTTCTCACTACATCATCTGCAAGCAGACATGATGCTGTTTTCTCAGCACAGCCCTTGATACCAAAGGGCATCAGTCATCAAACAGATCAACAGCATTTTAAAAAGCTGTTGAGACACTGATAAATGCTTCCCTATCATCTAGACTATTAGGGAAAAAAACCCTATCTTTCTTTAATGGGTATCCAGAAGATTTCAAACACCTCTTTAAGATGAAAATCTCACTATGGAGAGATTATTGCTTGGATAGCCTACAGGTTGAATCACTGTAATTAATTTTTTGTTCTGCTTTGTTTATTTTTTGTGGAGCTTGGCACAATCTCTAGAAAGATGAATGCAAGCTTGTTCTGATGGAATTTTACTGTAAATCCACCCACTTCATACCACTATTTCAGGGGCTAATCCATAAAACTGCCAGAGCTGATATGTGAGACTTAGTTAAACAGAGATTGCATTGCATCTCATGAAAATAATAGTAGTAAAGACCAACACTTCCACTATTGAGTATTAGTTTCCAGAATAATATTTACTTTCCAGAATAAGTCAAACTGAGTATACACTTGCAAATGTGGAGAACAGAACTGAATTTACTCAGATCTTGCCTGCTTATCTATGCATCTGATGCGAAAGGTTGTGCTACGAAGAGTAATTTACAAGCCAATATGTGGCTGCATTTGCCAGTACATGGATTAGTACAATGAACCACCTGAATTATCAATAAAAGTCTATGAATTCAGAATTTTTCAGAATTTGGCAAGTACTGATAGATTAATGGATTTTAAAAGGACACTATGATTCCAGCTAGGTAATGCAGTCACCAAGTTGAGGAATTTACATGTTATTTAGTACAACCTGTACCATAACTTGTTTATAATAAGCAAAGTGTTAATTTTAGGTGACATCTAAAAGTTAATGCTATGTCCTCTCAACAGTCAGTCCAAACTATGAAAAAGCACCTTCACATAGTGGATATGCTATATTCATTTATTAACGTGTATCCACATCTGGGAAACACTTGTGTGACCTCGCTTTAGGACTAGAGTCAACACAAGAGTATATAGGGCTTTAACAGAGTTGCATTTCACAGAGCGTATTTTTGCCCAGAGGCATTTACTTAATGGAACTATTTATTTCAGAGTCAATATTCCTCATCTTTATTGTTTCATTGAAATATACAGATTCCTGCAAATAATTAATGTCAGTGAGCCCTGAGGAGAGGAGCAAACCTATCTAGGGTCTCCTTCATGATAAATCATTTCATGACTTCTGACAATGACAGCTTCCTTAGAGAAATGATGTTTTAGGGTACTTGGGTTTTGTATATTTATTTCACATTCCAAAGGACATTCATTTTACTTTTGCTGCAAAGAAACCTACCACTTCCTAAACACACTGACTGAATGCGAATCATATTCAAGGCTGATAACACAGTTTACTGTTCAAAATGCATGTCACCTAAGTTAGCATTTAAGTTCTTTCATGTAGCCTTCCTCCCAGCTATTCCCCTTAAAATAGATGTGTTTTAAGGGCTCTGTAATTGTTAAGCTGATCTGCTTAGAGCAGAGGAAGAGATACTGACATGATTGGTATCACAGCACTCCTCCAATGCTAAACCAAATGACCCATGGAAAGTACTTTCTACTCTATTTTTATAGCCTTGCACTTTCCAATCTGAAGGCAGCAAACAGAATGTGTAACCTGGGCCTAAAATGAAAAGGCTTGTCCATCATTGTCTAAAACTAAGATTGCCAGTCCTTGTGGCTATTACGAACAGTAAAGCAGAAACACAGTTCAACAGACTAATCACACTCATATAGTAATGCTATAATTCAGGGATTGAAAGTAATGCATTTAATTCATTAAACAGAACTATTTTGAATTAAATTTTACTAATTCTTACTAGAACACTGTACTGCAGAACTTACTGAGATATGTGATCATGTATATATCATTTCCATGCATATAGCTACTTTCATTGTTTCTTGCTAGATATATTTTTTTAAGTGCTTTCCTTTTATATTTTTTTTCCATTGTATACTCAGAGTCCATTGTTTTTTTCAGGGAAAACTAAATATATGTATGTGTCTTTATATGCAGAAACATTTTTGTTATTTGTTAGGTTGGATAGTTAGGTTTATTGTGCAGGCAAAGGTAAAAGCTTGTGGAAAACCAAGTTAGAAAATCTCAGCTCAGATGTTTAGGGGTAGATGACCTTTCCAAGGGTAGGAATAACTCCCCCCTCACACTCAGGACACAGACAGTCAAGGTTTCCCTTCTCTAGTGCACGAGTAACATACCTGTTTGTGTGTGAAAACACATGAGTTTTTTCTACTATTTGTCGTATACAATTACTGTAACGGCTATTAAGCTGACTTTCACAGAGAAGGAAAACAAAAAAATCTGTAAGTATTTGTTCTTTATGCGCAGAACAGTAATCATACACTGTCCTCAAAACAGCAGTCTGGCACAAAACCAGCCTAATTTCCCTCTGGGCTTACAGCCAAACATTTTGAGCAGGCTAACAATAGAAAATGATTTCATAGGCACAGGGTCTGCCCTGAGCTCACCAAGAGGCTTGAAGTCATTCACGCAAGCTCCCTGTTCCACTCTGTCCCTTCCCCTGTCGTCTGCCTTTCACTGACATCCAGAACACAAACCTTCTTGACTAAATTCAATATTTATATGAAGCTCTTTCTTGCCTGCAACTGACAGATTCCCAGTCTCTTTTAAGTACTTAGCTAAAAACTCATTGTGAAAAACTGGAATTCTGAGACCTGACATACTCAGCATGACTTTCCAAATGCGATAAAAATATGGTCGCTTCTTCAAAACGGACAAATTAATTTTCTGTGTTCAAGGGCATACTATTTTTAAATTATGTTTAGCCTTTGGATTTCAGGCTAATGTAGTGCAGGTGCTGGGTGCCATGAAGAACCCTTCTAAGATTTCAGTTCTTACCTGACAGCAACAGATGTATATAGATGCAGTGGCAACTTAGGTTCCGTTTCTCAGACCTGACTGTAAGGTGTTACTGAAAGACACTTACTTTTCTCACTCCAAGAAAAATAACATGAAAAGTGGCATTTCCCAGCTGCTAAAACACTAACCATGGACTAAGGTACTTGGTATTAAAATGTGACACCTGACAGAAACTGGTTTTTCATATGTCACATAGCCCTTCTTCCCTAGCTCCAGGAGTTTTACACTGCCTGGTTGGAATTATGGCTTGGAGTGAAACTTCTCATAGGTATCCTTGGGATACAGCCAGCCACTCACTTTGTGCACTGGCTTCAGATCTTTAAAGAAAGAATAAAATCCTTTCCTATCGTTGCCCTTTGGAAATTAATGCACCTGTCTGAATTTCACGTGTTAGGAGTGGAATAGTGCGCTTTTACACAGCTAACGGTAAAGTGAAAATTTCAAACTCTTAAAAAGAGGGCAATGCAAACTTTTTCAACATTTCATAGGTATTATTTTCTTCCCAATGCAATGTCTTCGTCTAACCATATCAAAACAAGGAACAGTTAGCAGTGAACTATGTCCCAGCATGTGACAGCTAAATCATTTCCTACCTGGTTTAGTGACAATGACTAAAATCGTTATTAGATATCTTAAGTGCATACCTAACACAGATTTGAAATTAATCCTAATAAATGAAACCAGGTCAGTGGGTATGTTTTATCTCCTCATATTTTTAGAAGTAATCTGTACAGCTGTTTAAGAATTTTAAGTACTGTCTTCTTTTTTGTTATCTTTCAGTTAAAGGAAAAAATAAACTTTCATTGCACATCAGGTTTTCCTTTGTAAGTTTTCCTTTTAACAGGATGCTTGTTTTTCTCTTTTTTCCATTTCTGACAACTACTTAGTTTCACCTCAGTGAGATCTTAACTTCAAGGGGTAGAAATGGATGGCGAAGTGGTGATTGTAACTTGTTTTGCATCCCATAAGTTTTCCATTGGTTTTAATTATCCAGCATGGTTTTTGCTTATTCATATTGCCTTTCACACAGCACTGGTAGAGTAATTCAAACACATTTGCAAAATACTCCACAGCATTTTCTGTAAGCGCTGCTATTTATAACAACAGTTCAGACTAAGCCTTTGGAATTACTGTGAAACAAAAAATTGTGTTTTTTTTCATATATTACTTGCAACAATGGTTGCTTTCCACTGAAAGTGGAATATCTAAATGTGCTTTCAGATATGATGTCCCAATTTCCTTCATTCATGATTGAACACTATCAGAAGCGATCAGTAAGGAACATATAGAAAGAAGGCGAAATTTGTGATAATTTTCTTTACGGACTGAGAAACACTCCTTAAAGTTGTGGAATCATGCTTGTGGTATATCTCAGTGGGAAAAAGATTAGATTTCAAGGAAAGTGAAAAAGATGTGAAACCTGAAGGTGTTCCCCTTTACACCCCTGTGAAAAAAATAAAGCTCATGTTTTAATTATATTTACAAACTGAACACAAAATTTATTTGAAACCATTTTATCTGGAAGTTTTGTTCAAATTAGGCTAAATTCTCAGCTATGAGTGTGATAAACTTGGCACAGGAAAGAAAACAAAATATGTTATAGATTTAAATCTAAAAGCACCCTTGCTTGAACACTACAGAACTGCTGTGAGAGCCTTTATAGACTGTAAATCACATAAGCCAAGAGTTTTCTGCTGCTGTATATGGATATTCTTTGTCCCTTCCTGAGGAAGTTAAGACATGAGCTTCCCTCAGCAACTCCGATAATCCTTTGACACCAAACCGCTCAGACCAACTACGTCTCGGAAAAGAATTTTGCCTTCCCCAGTCATCTCCAGCAGCTCTGGTTGAAAATTAAATTGTTTCAGCTATACATATCATGGTTTCAAGAATTTGTGGTGGGTATGTGTATTACACATATAGGCACTTTGCTCATACTTAAAAGCAAATTGCTGTCAGCCCATATGAGAAGTATCAGATAAAAACGATGAACAACAAGCCACCCTTTCTTGACTTAATTGTCTTATTGTTGTGGAGTGCTATGAGGTACTTCTGCGAGCATACTCTTATGTATCCTCTGCATCTCAAGGGTTCTGTAAAACAAATTTTTCTGCTATACTTGTGCACTTTCTTTTGTCATGACTGGGCCTATAATTGAGCCAGGGAAGCATTCTACCTCCTCTCTGCCTTAAGACTATAATTTCCCAAATGCATGAAATCATTTTTCCTTTCCTTTACAAATCTTTCTCCATGCGTTCGTCAATTTTGCCCATTTTGTGTTATTTCACCAGTAATGTGGTTTTGATATTCTGTACCTTACAAATTTTTACTTTTCAAGTTCTAGGCCCACAAAAGTTATATTCTCGCTGGGACATACTGACTCCCAAGGGCACAACCATTGCCTGATAAGAACATAGGCTTGATGATCTCTGTGCCTTGTCCAAAAAAGATTTATTTCAGCTTCTCTTTGCCAACAGGAGCTTCTACATTTTCTGAAACATTCAGTGATACAACAGATCAAAGGAAAATGAATTGAACTTCAGAGCCCGTATCTGACTTCACAAACTGTGCTGGCATATTGGTTTCATTCGTTTTGCTGGGTCAGTAGGGGGTGGATTGAAATTTTGATCACTGGGTGTTTCATCCTCTCAGATGTTTGGGTTGCATGGGATTCAGTGGCTCAAAATATGCCATCCTGGCACATCTCATTCCTGCCCATTCAAAGTACAAATTATTCAGCTAGATTTGTTTTGATTAAGGGAGTTTAAATATTTTCCTGCTTATTATAAAATTCACTAGCCAGAAGATGAGATTTTATGCTGGAATCATAGAATCATAAAATAGTTAGGGTTGGAAAGGACCTTAAGATCATCTAGTTCCACCCCCCTGCCATGGGCAGGGACACCTCCCACTAAATCATCAGAGACTAACTTTTTACGCTGATAATAATTAAACACTGAAATCCTATAATTAATACGCTGTTGAACCCTGTCTCTGACAGTCTTTAAATTACGACCAAGAATCTTTTAAAGAGAAATATTATAACTCCCCCAGATGTTATCTATACTCATATACTACAATGCTAAAATGTAAAGCTTTAAGATAGATATAAGAACTATGGGGAAAAAATCTGTCACCTTCACAATTCAAGAGGTTAGATTAAATGATCATAATATCTAATCCAGTGGTTTGAAATTGATTACAGTTTAAGGAGGAGTTGCCATCTTTTTAACCTGGTTAGTTTTGCCTTTAAAAAGAGCTGCAAAAGGGACTGCAGATGCCTTATTATAAAATAAGCCTCTATTTGGAGGCAATCTGAGCTGCTACTGAGATTCACCTTAAAGCAGTTTTTCAGCAGGAGTGAGTAACTGCAATGCTGAGATATCATTACTGACAATATGCTATATGCAGAAGGCACATCTTAAATTCATCCAGCTTTCTTCTATTGTTTTGCAACAGGTTATATTTTTAGTTGCATACATATATATTAGTCCTGCCTGACTTTCATAAGCACAATTTTTAAGTTCCTGAATAGTTCTTTCTTCTTCCAGGAAACATCACAATCTTCTTTGTGTGTGTGTTTGTGCCTAACAGAGGTTTTATGCAAGATTAACTATAAAATTCCTTTCTAAAGCAGAAATTTTAGGCAAGAAAAATTGCCTTTACAATAGAAGAAGAGATTCAAATCATACTCAGCTTCCCTATCACTGCTTTTGCTGGTCATGTTGGGAATAAGAGAACCTTGGCATTCCTCAACATGAAGGATAGAGGATCCCAGAAGGATTCCAGGCAGTCATTTAACTTCAGCAGACCTCTTAGGAGCCCAGACACCCATTAACTTAAAGAAAGCAATTGTTAAGGAGAATGTTGCCCTTCAGAAGTCAAGGACAAATGACTGGAGCATAGAATAGAATCACAGAAACATTTAGGTTGAAAAAAACCTTTAAGATCATCGAGTTTGAACTCGTATACTGTACATAACATAGCACTGCCAAGTCCACCGCTAAACCATGTCACTAAGTGCCTCATCTACACATCTTTTAAATACTGTCAGGGACAGTCACTTAACTACTTCCCTGGACAGCCTTTTCTAGTGCTTGATAATTCTTTCAGTGAATAATTTTTTCTTAATAAACCTCCCCTGTTGCAACCTGAGGCTGCTTCCTCTTCTCCTATTGCATGTTAGAGCAATAGAAGAGACTGACACCCACCTTTCTCCGTACTTCTTTCAGGCAGCTGTAAAGAGTGACAAGGTCTCCCCCCTTCTTAAGACTAAACAACCACAGTTCCCTCAGCCATTCCTCGTAAGACTTGTGCTCTAACCCCCTCACCACCCTTGTTGCCCTTCTTTGGACATACTCCAGCACCTCAATGTCTTCTTGTGAGGGGCCTAAAACTAACCACAGGATTCAAGGCTTGGCCTCATCAGTGCCATGTACAGGGAAAAATCACTTCTCTATTCAGCTAGGCACATTAGTTCTGATACAAGCCAGGATTATATGATACTGTTTTTTTTTGGCTGCCTGGGCACATTGCTAGCTCATGTTCAGCTTTTCGTAAAGCACCACCTTTGGGTCCTTTTCTGCTGAGCAGTTTTCCAGCCACTCTACGCCAGTCCTGTAGCACTGAATGGGGTTGCTGTTGCCCAACTGCAGGACCTGGCATTAAGCCTTGTTGGACATCATACAGTTGGCCCTAGCTCATCGATACAGTGTGTCCAGTCCAGATCCCTCTGCAGGGCCTCCCTACTTTCCCACAGATCAACACTGTCACCCAGCTTGGTGTCATCTGCAAAGTTACTGAGGGTGCACTCGATCTCCTGGTCTAGATCATTGACAGATACTAAACAGAACTGGCTCCTGCACTGAGACTCTTGGAACACCACTCATGACCAACTGCCAACTGGATTTAACTCCATTCACCACCACTTTGGGCTCAGACATTCAGTTTTTCACACTGGCCAGAGCCACTGTATCCTGGGCAGCATCAAAAGGAGCATGACCAGCAGGTCGAGGGAGGTGATCCTGCCCCTCTACTCTGCTCTCGTGAGACCTCACTTGCAGT
>JAOEHY010007915.1:45991-60788 GCA_025447955.1 Psilopsiagon aurifrons
TCTGAAGGGGGCCTATAGGGATGCTGGGGAGGGACTCTTCATTAGGGACTGTAGTGACAGGACAAGGAGTAATGGGTATAAACTTAAACAGGGGAAGTTTAGATTGGATATGAGGAAGAAATTCTTTAATGCAAGGATGGTGAGGCACTGGAATGGGTTACCTGGAGAAATTATGAATGCTCCATCTGTGGTGGTGTTCAAGGCCGGATTGGACATACCCTTGGGTGATATGGTTTAGTGGGGGGTGTCCCTGCCCATGGCAGGGGGGTGGAACTAGATGATCTTAAGGTCCTTTCCAACCTTAACTATTCTATGATTCTATGATTCTACGAGCAGCCAGTTTTCTGCAGGTTAATGCTCCTGGAAATGGTGTCAAAACCTCTACTAAAGCCTGCATAGACAACATCCACAGCCTTTCCCTCATCCACTAAGCAGGTCAGTGTGTCATATGAGTACAGTTTAGCCAAACAGGACCTGCTTTTCATAAACCCACCCTGACAGGGCCTCATCACCTGGTTGTCCCGTACATGCTGTGTGACGGCACTCACAATGATCTGCTCTATACCATTCCTCATCACCGGTCAGACTGAGAGTTCTGTAGTTTCCTGGATCCTCCTTCTGGCCCTTCCTGTTTGTAGTCACATTTGCTAACTTCCAGTCACTGGGACCTACCCATTTGGCCAGGACACCTGATAAATTATTGAAAGTGTTTTGTTGAACAATTCCACCAGATACCTCTGTACCATTGAGTGGATCCCATCTGGCCCCATAGACTTATGTGTGTCTATATGATCTATCAGGTCACTGACCATTTCCCCTGGCATTACAAGGGTTTCATTATGCTTCCGATCCCTGTCTTCCAGCTCAGGAGGCTGGGTATTCACAGAACAACTGGTCTTACTATTAAAGTCTAAGGCAAAAAAAGGCATTAAGAACCTTAGACTTTTCCTCATCCGCTGCAATTATGTTTTCTCCTCTATGCAATAAAGGGTGTAGATTCTCCTAAGCCCTCCCAGTTTTGCTAACATAGTTATAGAAACATTATTTTATTGTCTTTTCTGGGAGTAGCCAGATAAAATTCTAGTTGGGTTTTGGCCTTTCTAATTTTCTCCCTGCATAACCCCACAACATCTCTGTAGTCCTCCTGAGTTGCTTGCCCCTTCTCCCAGAAGATACATCCAAAGTGGAATGCAGACCCAGACAAAACTCTATTTAATCAGGCCTGTCTTCTTTCTCACTGGCTTGTATTCTGGGATAGGGGAAAAACCTGCTCCTGCGCCTTTAAGATTTCCTTTTTTTTTTTTTTAAAGAATGCCCAGCCTTCCTGAACTTCTTTATACTTTGGCCCCTTGCCTCCCAAAGGACTGTGTCAACCAATCTCCTAAATAGGCCAAGGTCTGCCCTATGAAGGTCCAAGGAAGCATTTCTGCTGACCTCTCTCCTTACTTCTCCAAGAACTGGGAACTATCAGTCCGTGATCATTATTTCCAAGATGCCCTCCAAACCACTGCATCACCCCCAAGTCCTTCCTTCTTCACAAACAACAGGTCCAGTGGGGTGAATTCCCCAGCTGGATCACTCACCAGCTGTGTCAGGAAGTTATCTTCTACCCATTCCGGTAATCTCCTAGACTCTTTCCTCTCTGCTGTATTGTATTTCCAGCAGACATCTGGTAAATTGAAGTCACCCATGAGAACAAGGGTGATTGTAAGACTTTTCCCAGCTGTTCACAGAATACTTCATCTGCTTCTTCACAATGATATCTGCCAGGTTGGCCTTGCCCCTGATTCTTACCCATAAACACTCAAACCTATAATCTCACTGTCATAAAACCCTAGACAATCAAACCACTCCTTAACATAAGAAGATACCCTACTGCCTCTGCTTCCTTGCCTATGTCTTCTGAACAGTTTATAGCCATGTCTTGAAGCACTCCAGTTATGCGAGTTATTCCACCATCTTTCTCTGATGGCAGCTATGTTGCAGTTTTCCCCCTGTTTATTGCTCATGCTTCATTCATTGGTGTAGATACACTTCAGTTGGGCTATTGATCCCATCACCTTTCTGAGGGGAGAAGCATCCCTGCCCCATCCTCAGATGCTTCTATTGTTTCTAAACATCAATAATCCTTGCATCTTTGCTGCTACATGGATTTTCACCCCCTACTTCTAGTGGGATGGCAGACCAAAGGACCTTGATAGTACACCATCCCTCAAACTTTGGTGTGCTGCCCTCAGACTTATCTGTAGCAACCCTGGTTTTATCCCTTTCCCTTTTCAAACCTAGTTTAAAGCTCTTTTAATGAACCCTGCTAACTCCTGTGCAAAGATTTTTTTTGCCCTTTTGAAAAAGGGGGCTGTACCCCATCTCTTGACAGCAGGCTTGGTGCTGTGTTAACCAACCCATCATCAAAAACACCCAAATACTGACAGTGATATCAGGCTTGGAGACAGGTGTTGATCTGCTGGTTTTTCTTTTTTCTTTCCCTATCATTCCATGTAATTGAAAGGATAGAAGAGAGCAGTACTTGCACTCCTGATCCCTTAAGCAGTCATCCCAAGGCCCTGAAGTCTCTGTTGATTGCCCCCAGACTTCTTGTTGGATCTTCATGACTGCATGCACATGATCCACGTGCTACAAATGGCTAGCTTTTAGGAAATACATGTTACCTGGCAAATCAGTGTCACAGTGTTTGAAAAATGCTGTTTAAAGAGTGAAATGAAGTTTGAAATCCAATTCTTGATTCTGAGATTGTTGCCTATCTTTCAGCTGCTGATGCTTCAACAGAAAATCCAGACTCTGCAACTCAAATAATAATACAGAGTATATTAGGACAATACTGTATATTTTTGCATTTTGAAAAAAATACAAGGTGCCCTTATGCTGAGTTTGTATTGTTATCAAAATTAAACAAGTAAATAGAAAAATGGGAAAGCAGCAGATGCAGTTGCAAAGCTGTCAAAGGAGAATACAAATCTGTTTCTTATATTACTAATTTATTTTGTATTCAGAATTTAGAATTTACTGATGAATCTTTTGTCACACCACCCATCATAGATTGGCACGAGAAAGAAGATAGAAAAATTACAAAGCCTGCTTGTTACTGTAAACTAAAGAGCATGAACAACATCAATCAAAGGTAGGCAGATGGAAGATAAAAAAGAATTAGACAGAGTCAAGTGATTTATGTTAATTTTATTTTACATATTTATTAAAATAGTCTAAATGCAGATTCACTTTCTTTTGCTAAATATTTATTGTAATTTCTTCTGCTGCAGACTGAAAACTGCAAACGGTGATAAACTAGTTGTAAAGGAATGTAATTTTATTTTTCCTTTTAGAAATACATTTTTATCTTCTGCTAAAGTGCTATTTTTCAGTTCTGAATTAGCAGACATGCATCCTGTATCAGCTCTTAAGATGCTCTTTCTTTTGCTGAGGAAGTCACAGGACAAGGCATCTGTCATTAGTGGAGGATAGATACTGCATAAGAGACATGATACAAAGCTAGCTGCTGCCAGTGGAAGTCTTTTCATTAATTCAATAGGTTTTAGATCAAGCTAGAAATCAACTTCTGTGTACCCTCAAACCATAAATGTCTGAGCTTTTATTTACAAAGAAATGCCTCTATTTACTACTTAAAAGATAAGATGAATGCCAGTCTATTTCCAAATGGGAACTAATTCAAATGTACCCTCAGATTATGCAATATCAAAATATATACCAGAATGACTTGTATTTGTAGATAAAATTTCAAGATGTAGCATTTACGATAGCAGTGCTACTGGGCCTCAGACAGCAAGTGCAAGGAAGGTGGAAAAGTGTAAAGATGTTTCTGACACATAATGCACAGTGGAAAACCTCTAACAAAATAAATCTAAGTGTGCCAAAACAGAATTCAAAAGGCCTTGCTGAGAGGCAGCTGAAGTAGCTTTACCCAGCAGTTACACCAACAAAGCTGAGAGGAATAGAAAGGACCTCTTTTGGCTAGAGAGAAAAGAAGTGTTTTTGAGGTACTTCACCACTAAATCAGGAAGCAAAAATGTTCGGAGTTTTTAGGAGAGTGAGCTGAAATCAAAGAAATTGTCATGAGTTCATCCCACATGCATGTAAATGAAAGGTGGGGGACTACATGAAAAGAGAAATGCGGAGACATACCAGGAAATTATATTGATTGTAGTCTAGAGTGATGTAATACACCTACCAAGGAAGAAAACAAATCAATATAAAGTAAAAGATTCAGAATTAGTTTTAGGCTAACAGGACAATTATCTATGTATCAACACAGGCAGGATTTTGAACTTGGTTTCTCAATGCAAATAAGTGTTCGGAAAAGCTAATAATTTGTTATTCTATTATGTGAGGGTAGAGAATAATATAAGAAAGTGTGTTAGCATACGTTGACCCTAATTTTCATTACAGGACTGATTCGTACTACATTAATTCCAGTTTCATGCCAGCAAAGCTCCATTAACATCCTATACTATCACAGATTACAGATAGCCATCCTGCTGCATAATGTTTTGCTTGTAGCAAAGGAGTTTATCTCTTAGCAAAAGTATATTGGTTGCTGGCATAATATGCTCTGTAAGAAACTCCTACCTCTTCAGTTGTTTGTTCTGCAAGGTCAAAAATAATCCCTTCAGCTTAATCATAGACTACAAAACATGGTCCCTTTTTCTGCACTGGACTCTCACAGCTGTGCTACAATGAATATTCATGTATTAACCCCATTTAACTTTGGACATCTGATTTAGAAGTCAGCAGGCTCTTAAATCCTTTGCTGAGTGTTGAATCATTCTTTGAGAAACCTGTTCTAATATTTAGAGGCAAAGGTCCATTTTCAGGTTCTTAAGGTAGGTGTATAAAGTTAGACCTTAAGGTAGATCTGTATGTGGCACTGCCACATCATATTTCCATTATATTTCCCACACTGTCATATCCTAGTGGTGCAGTTATACAAGAAACTGAGATGACTTAAGAGCTTGCTAGCTTCAAAAGGGAGACAGCAATATCTTATTTGCCTGCCTCTGCTGCTTCTGCATTTCTTCTCATACAACCCTTCCCAACCTCGAGCCATCTCAAGCATTGTCTGTGCTGTAAATCAATTCAATAAACTAAATCTGTCTGAAGAAAAATAAGTAATATAAGAGATAGAAGTAATTTTGTATTGTTACGGCAAGTCTAATGGGTTTATTGACCCCTTACTTTCACAGGCTCCATGTGCATTTGCCTTCAAAAGCAGACATGTCAGAGCAGGCTCAGAAGTGGAATTGCTGCACAGAGGCAAGAACAGACATGACGTGGGAAATGAGAGGTTGAAGAGGAGAGAGGGATGATTGGGCGAGAAAGAAGAGGGAGATACCTCAACCCTTTGAAGCATCAGCGCTGTCTCATTGAGCTGCATCCAGAGGAGGGATGAACTCTTTATGTCGTAGCAAATGACTCTACTTTATCTCACTCTCAGATTTTAATAGAAGGTAATTGTGATTAAATGACCACATATGGTAACTTACATTATTTACTATGTAAATTCCTATTGCCCAATTTTTAAAACATTTATCCATCAAAAGAAGTCTCAGTTGTACTCATGTTTAGTCACTAATTCCAAGCAACAGAACTTAAAATACCTCCACCACCTCTCAGAATGAATGATGTGCTAATTTTCTTGAACACTGAGTTTTATTTCAGTTGTATTCCTGGAGTTGGAGAAATTACACTGCAGTAACAGATTCCTAACCCCATAAGACTGACATAGATTGAAGCCTGTAGCAAAGAGATTCATATACCAATAAAAAAGAAGAAATCTACTTTCCTCTGCCTAACCATGCTTTCCTTCTCTGTGTGAGATCTGTTTTGTTCATTTCTCTTGTGACTCCAAGAGCCAAACAGGAAAAAAAATCTGAGTGTCTCTTTTTCTACTGAAATGCAAACCTAGCCTTTAACTTTCATTTTGATCTTAACTTCATGCCTATTCACAGCTGGAGACTTCTGACTAGCATTAATGAGCACCTAGTTTGAGCTAGCTAGCTCATGTGATGTTACAGGTTCAAAATCAAGAGCTCAGTTGTTATGTGCTGCTATTGTGAACAGTCTGACTTCACAAAGGATTTCATTTAGATGTTGAGAACTTCAGCTAACATCATTGTGAAAACAGTCCAAGAGCTTGGAAAAAGAGCTTGAGATCAACCTAAACAGTACCAATGGCTTTCGCCTTAGCAGTGCATTCCAATAGTAAAAAAATGGAACTTCACTAAAATGCCTTAATTCAGATCTAAGCCTAACCCTAGAAGAAAACAGTCTTTCTGAATGTATTTAATTCTAAGTCTCTTTGATTAAGTTCCAAAACAATGTTTTTTCTGATGATGGATTTCAGACCAAGACATGCCTCCCAGGAAATGAGCTGTTACAGTCATTGCAGTCATTTTGCAAGTGCTGTGGAAGAGATACTGGATTTTGAAAAGTGCAAGTGTCTCTTGATCTGAGTTAGATAGGAATCAATAAATTACAGATTGAAAAATTTCCACATATCAGGGCCAACTGGAATTTTCAGTCAAAAAAAAAAAAAAAAAAATATTTAGAACATGGTTTATTCTGCAAATGCATTTTGTAAGACAAGGTAATGAGTTCTTATATTGCATACAACTAGTAGCCTCTTTTCTTTTTCTTTTGTAAGCTGAAGAATAAAAATCTGTGCATGGTGGAAACTGGATATCAGACAGCTCACTATTGATGGTTTTAACTGACTTGATTATGCAGTGAGAAAAGTAGATCTATGGGAATATAGTTGAGGAAACACATTCTGCTTTAAAATACTGCTATGAAAATTTGATGAAAACATAAAATATATCTGCATGACTACAGAACATTCTTCAAATTTCAAGAGGTGATTTAAAAATCAACTTTTCCAATTTATGAAAGGAACTGATACATGCTCATGACAGATTTTGAATCTGGAGAACATTCTATATCAATAACGATCTAGGAGTAAATAGAAAATTGGAGCTCATATGAAAGATAATAAAGCCATAGTACAAGGTTCAAGGAAATGAGAATAAAGGAAAGAGTACAAATGAGTTCAAGAGATTCCTAGGGTACAATTGTTTCTCAACAAGGAAGAGACTGGCAAATATGATGAAAAGGTGAGCAGTTGGATTGTGGGGACAAGATAAATCGGGAGAGGGGGGGAAGTACACATGCTGAGCTGCTTGGGCACTTTGTAATTCAAAAGTGTTTCATGTTCACTAACTCTGATAGAATTCTTTATCAGTTTGATACGACTGTACTGCAGGGTGCAGTGTGGCAGACTTTTGCCAGAGCTGCCCATTGCTTCAATGACAGATGTTAGCTAGAAAGTGTGATGCTGTCGTTAATTATTTCCCTTGAAATATGGAGCCCTATTGCGTGCATTGCGTATTATTTTTAAATAAGATACAAGCCTTCAAGAAACCCACATGTGGCCAAGTTTGCTGAGGCAGTCCTAGGTGTTTTAATGTTATTTTAGGAGGCAGTTTTTCTTCTTTTTTTTTTATAGGAAGCTTTCCATGACTTAGTTTTCATTTTGGCAGTCAAGGTGTCCAGGGCATAGAAAACCACTGCATATTTGTCCAAGTCACATCATCACCCTTGTAAGCACTTTGTCTTCCTTTAGCAAGCTCCAGTTCTCTAACCAGGTCCTCTACACTGGTGGGAGCCAAGGAAAGTTCAAAACTTGCATACAAAATGACAAAGTTAGTAATCTTAATGTGTAATGCTGAAAAGCACAGGCTTGCATTTGCTTTTAGAAATATTGTTTCACAAGCTCACTTTCCTGTTGTTTTCAGGTGGAATAGCAGCAGGCCCACAAGTATATAATTTATGTCTAATTATATAGACGATATTGTCTCATTCCTAGTGACATGTATTCTGCAAGGGTATTCATACACTATTAAACTTAGAGACTTCCTGTTCTCTTCAATTACAGAAGCAACAGAGGACACAGCTAAAATCAAAAGAGAAATCTGGCAAAGGAAAATAGGGAACACTGTCTGCCCGTCACTCTATCATCTGGTTTCTTCTGCTTCATGTATATGCCTGTCCAGACTCAGGTATTATGTTAAATGAATAAATGAATATCTGAACCTGGGAAAGTCAAAGAACATTGTTTGCTTGTTCGAACACAAACATCCTAAGATTTATAGCTCATCCCAACCCTTTGAACCTATTCAGTCTGGCTATCACATGAACTCCCTTTCCTAAAAGGAACTTTGAATTTTGTGAGCTGTCTGGAAACAGAGAGAGAAAAATGCTCCTTTCAGGTTGTATTTGCATTCACTTGGTGATAAGAATTGTGGCTGTGATCCAGCAAAGCATTTAAGTTTAGTTTATCTTTCAGCATAATCCCACTGAAGTTAGTGGCTTGTCCATGTACTTAAATTTAAACTCATACTTGAGTGCTTTGCTGGATCACAGCCAGACTACTCAGTACCTTACAGAACTGAACTCTCTCTCTTTTCTTTGACATTGGCCTAAGGCAAGATACACAGACATGCGTGAATATATGTGCTTTATAAGGTAGAGGTTAAATACAGTATTCTTCTCAAGATTACTTCATATTCCATTTAATAAAAGACATTCTCCAATTTTTTAAAACTCCTGCCAGTTGTAGTGAAAGTGAGGACATTACAATTCCAAAAGAGTCTAACCTAGACTGTCACTCTTTTTTTGATCATGCTCAGTTTTATAACTCAGGAGATTCAGGTCAAGTTGGTGTTCTGAATCAAGGTAATTTGTTAACAAGGGTTTAAATCCCTGCAATGTTCTGTTGACAAAAGCTAACTTAATACACAGCAGATTCAACACATCTCCAGTGCTTTTATGCATTTTAAATGAAAGGGCATTTTACAGTTTGGACTAAATTGAGCCCTTTGGGGTTGACAGAATGTCAAGCACTTCAGGTAGCTAAAGTTAAATATTTCTGTACAAGTTTGTTTACAGATGGTTTGGATAGCTCCTAACCCAAGATAGTTTGGATAGAGCCCTACAGTTCCCCTTGAATTATAGTCATATCCTGAAAATGTCTACATCAGAAAATATGCAATCCACTATCAAAACAATAGTCAACATCGGCTGAGGTGTGTTATTGACTTGGTGAAATATTTATTATGTGAAATAGTTATTAATATAAGAGTTATGTATTTAATTCAATTAGCTGAGGAGAAAAGTGCTCAAAATTTGCACAGAATCTTGGGGGGAGGCTTGAGGGCTTGTTTTTTGTGGGGGACTTTGTTGTATTTCATTTTCAGTTTTTTGTGTTTGGTTTTACTTTGTTTTTTAAGTGTATGTAAAAGTTACCCAGTATACTATCTCCATCAGATTAAGCCAACTATAATGCTTATAAATGAAATTAATTTATTACTAAAAATAATGGTATATTGGCTGTATCACAATATTTAAAGCTGATCTCAAAGCAGTTTAATGGGAATAAGTTTGGCTGTGAATTTGGATTCCCTTCAGAGCTGTTTTTCTCCTCCTTTTTCCCTCCTAAGCACCCTTTTCAAATTTAAAGCCCATACTCCTTATGTGAATATCAGCCAATCAGAATTCTTATCTGCACAGTCTAATGATACATTCCAAGTATTATTTACTTGATTATAAAGCCTGGTTTGATGGGGTACAATCACTTTTCTGTTCTCAATGACACACTGAATGATGACATTGCTCAGAATTCCATTTAGATGATACATATGACCTAATCGGCTTGTCTTCTGCCATGGCAATAACTGAACTGAAATGTCAAAGCAAACTTAGTAAACAAAATCTTCTTTTTATGAAACTGAAATTATGCTATGGGAAGCTTGGGAACATTAGCTATGGAAACTGCTTTGTCTTTTCAGTTACACAACATTGCTGTGCATATCCATACTTATTTTACATACTGCCATTTCAGGATTTTCTATTCTAAGCAAAGAAGAAAGAAAAAAATGCATAACAAATGAGTAAAATAACAGTAAATTAAAATCCAGCACAATTATTTTGTTTTTATTTCTATAATTAACTATGCCTTCATTTAAAATCTGAGAAAAGTTTGCAATGAAGCAAATATTTCTCTTCTGCTTATTGAAGTGATCATGATAGTTGCAATTTTTTCTATTTCTTTTTTAACCTTTATAAAAAGCTATGAATTAGCGTCCGCATAGTATTAGTAGAAATAACAACAGTACCTCAAGGTTATTTGTATCACATGCTATGATATGGGTCATGCAGATACATCAAAATTAACTTTAAGCTGTATGGCTTTGTAGCAGTTTAATTTTGACAGCATTGAGATTCCTGGGAAACAGCTACCTATATCTACTTATGAGGCCTATGTAGCGATGAATGAGCTTGCTCCTTTAGGTACTCTATCCAAACTTCAGGGTTTCTAGTGACAAATAGACAAATAATAATTACATACGCTGCTTTCATATCTTGGTTATAATCCAGGCTTCCAAAAATTATCACCTAGAAATATTGGCATAGTCTTCTAAATTGCCTCAGACAAACAAAGGTGCTTTTCCAAAAGCAAATGTTAGAAATTCAAACCCAGTCCTTGCTTGCACACCGATTTGGTAGCATCATGGCACCAAATGTCATGATAAGTAGTGGTGAAATGCTCACGACTAGACTTTCCAAATATTTAACTTTTTTTCCCTATACCATTCTTAGGTATCTATAAATGAAATTTGATTGGTTTCGGGGAGTTCTTGTGCTGAGGCAATTCTAATTACAGTATTTCTGTAAGAGTGAGAAGTGTGAGTAGCTATCAGTGTTAGTAGTGGTTCAGCACAACTGGTCCCACCTTCCTTGTTGCATGTGCTTTTGAATTTAGGTGAATTCACATATGCCAGAGGACATAAAGCTTTTTCCATTGTAAGATTATACTCCTGACATATTGCATACCTTCTTTTACGCTGAAAATCAAGACTGAAGTTTGGTGATCTGCAACAGAAATCTTACCTGAGATTACTTGAGGGGAATTACAAGTAGTTGGTAAATTACATTTATAGCATTAGTATGATAGCTACTTTTTTTTTCTTTTCTGGCTACTAAATTGACTGATATAAGTGCCTGGAAGGAATCTTGTAAATTCTGGTTGAAAACATTCACTTTTGAAGACTCCATGGCTCAGCGCTGCAGTGCTCTTTTACTCCATGTCAGTGAACCTCGATATATTTTACCGCAACCAAAGTGTGCCAACAGGGATATTCTTGTAGATATATCATCTACTACACCTAAGCATATGAATCTAAGGTGGAGACAGAAGCTTTAAATTTAAATTCATATCCTTTCTTCAGTCAGGTGTGAAAAGCCTTATTGCAAAATTCACTAAAGTCTGGGATTTTCTTCAAGAATTAAGATAACAATTAAAGAGGAATAAATAGTGAATATAGGGAACCCAAATAAAATTTGAAGTAGAACAATGTTAACTTTGGCTTTGTTTACATCACACTGCTGATGGAAAAACTCAATTTTTCATACAGTTATAAAAATCAAATATTAAATATTAAAGGCTTAATAGACTGCTGTACTAATTTTCTATTAAAGCTATTTCAAAAGTATATGAAAAATATTTTCTATACTGTGGAATTATTCCATCATTTTAGAAGTTGTATATTAATTTAAACAGTGAATTTATAACTGTCATTTGACCATATCTTCCAGTTACAGTTGTCAGTCCAGTTTATGGTCAGCAGCCCAAGTTCATAAAGCAGATTTTATTGTTATGAATATATATATATATATGTACACATACATGTATATGGAATAATATTGGTTATCTTTAGTATAAAAAGCTAGAAACATTCTGAAACATTAAAAGCATGATAAAATCTATTAAATGCAATTCATTTCTAATGCATTCTACAATTCAGAGATGAACATCAGACTCACAATTGTTTATTGCATCTCTGGTATGCTAACATCTATTTATTATTTCCAGCCTCATTTTTTTTCCTCTCAATTTTATCTGAAATTGGAATAATTAATTTTAAGATCCTAGTGAGCCTACCACAGTAGTCTTGGGAATCAGGTAATAAATGTTCTGTAACAGCCAAGTCATATCATCAACATTATTTTACAGCAGCTTCATTCATCCATGGGGTAGGAACAAAATCATCTAAAGGACCTTTGCAACCCTGACCATTCTATGATTCTATGATACATTTTTGATCATAATGATACTGTGTTTCGCACACATAAAACTGTACTGACAAAAAATCCTACATGTTCCAATTTTTCTCTCCACTTTTTCCTACTTCTGTAACACTCCTTGCCATTAAGCATATATATTCTATGGTTCCTTGATGTTAAGGGTTTTTAAATTTTCAAAGCCCTAAAAACAGAGGGAACAAATAATTTTTTTGACTATTTGCAGGAAATTATAATTGGATTTCTACTGAGTTTAATAATCGCCAATGTTTGGACTCTACCTGTAACTACTTTTCGTTATTCATTTCATATTTGAGGCTTAAAAGGACAGAGCACTGAGAGTATAAAGAACCTCTTTTCATTACTGAAATGGTTATATGTAAGTTTCCTCAAGATATTTCTGTTCCCTGGTTTTGGTAAGTGGCACATGACAAATTAAATCATGATGAGACAATTTGCCCATCCAATGTAGCAAACATCACACAGACCAGAGCACCTTTGAAACACAGAATTTAAGAAGGGTTCCAGTCAGCAGTCTGGTTAATCTGAATAAACTCAAAAGGAATTGTTATCACTGAAAACTGTTTTATTTGTTTCTGTGTCTACACCCATGCTTGGTACTCAAAGGCTCAACGCCTCTCTTTCTAGTTTAGATTAGTGATTTTGCTTATGTGCTTTCAAATAGAAACTTCACTAATTTTATAAAAAAACCCAAATGTCATGTTGATTATGTTTGTTTTGCATGTACCCTAGTAAGAAAGCTGCTTAGACAATATTGTTGATTCAAAAATTAAAACTTGAAATAATAAGCTGGGAGATTAATCATACCTTTCTTTCCCCTGCAAAATCACAGGTCCAAACAGTACAACTCTACTAGAGTATGAGTTAAATACTGCTAAAAATTAAACAATGTATGCACACACACTCACATATACACACATACTTACATTCACTGTTTAGAAAAATCAAGCAAAACCAATATTCCCTAAACATTACTTCATATAACACAATAAAAATACTGTTCATTGACTAAGAGATATGTATTTTAAGCCAGTAAAGATCTTTCAAACAATTTGACCTGCTATTTACCTTGGGAAAGGTACTTCTTTCTTTTAAATTAAAATAATTTTGGTCTTCTGTGCTCTTTATGTTGGATCTCTCACATTACTTCCATAGAGCCTATGTGAATTAAAAATGAACCAACAATGTCTGATTAAGATACATATCAGGAAAGGGAACATGTAAACTTTCTTATTACAAAAAAAAGACACTTCTAACATAAAAATATGATTTTACAGTAAGCTTAAATAGGCTACTAAAGGTTAACAGATTTAAATATACTAAAATATATCAGATTATTGTGGTTATTGATTAAAAGATCATGTGTGATTTTGTTTAAATGAGGAAAGATACTATCACACAAGAACTATGGACTGCGTTTGTATAAACACTTTTGTCATTTGTCTTTTGAAGCACACAAGCAGAGTTATAGCGCTGGAAGAAACTAGAAGAAGGACAACACTGGCTTGGAAATGTTTTGGTGGATTTATAGCAAAGGCTTGAAAAGGGTTATTTTTGGTTTAAGTAATTTTATATACATAATTCTGTTTTCTCAGAGAGTTAGCATTAATACTTTAATTAAAATTCCCAAGAACTTCTCTGTGTTTGTCTGCTATGGGTGTACTCAAGTACTTTTGTAAATATTGCAAATTATATTAAGCCTTCACTTTACTGACTCCTCCTATTTGGCATTGATTTTGAGTGCCCCAGATCTGTTACTGAATAGCAGGATAACAACCACAGTTAAACTTAATGAAAGACAGTTTTATGTCACCTGACAGTTTTCCTCAATTTCATTGGCTTATTTTTATCTATACTCGAAGAAATATGATGTGCAAGTACAAGACCTGTTTTGCAGCAAATAATTCAAATAATTATATGTAAAAATTTACTTATAAAGTTGGTAAACTATTTAAAGTTGTATACATCCCACATACTTCAATATACTCTTTAAAATTGTACTGTATAAACATTACAAAAAAAATGGATTTATCACTAGAAAAAAAGGCAAAACAAACGAAGAAACCAAATCCATACACAGATCTCTATAACTGGCTCTATTTTTCTATGTACACTGAAGACAAAAGTATCATATCTCCAATCTATTCTAATTTTTGGCATGAATGCTTCTTTATTTCTGGGATCGTTGACCTGACAGACTGGAAAGTCAATGGCTTCTATTTCTTCTGGTGTCTCATATCAATTCACTGCTAGGAAAATAGACAAAGAGTTCAGATTTTTATACACAGGCATCAGATTTAGCTTTACTGATGGCTATATTTTGCTTCTTTAGAAAGAATGGGATTGTGTCATATCCACTGTGTGCACAATTGCTGAATATATTGTTCATAAATGTTTTTGTACGATTTTTGAGTCCTGTAATATACTAAAGCTTCTAGATAAATAAGCTTTACAGAGGTGCAACTGACCAATCCTATACTTCAACAAACTGATAAAGGGGAATGTGAGTCTTTCATTACATTATAGAACCATAGAATAATAGAATAGTTAGGGTTGGAAAGGACCTTAAGATCATCTAGTTCCAACCCCCCTGCCATGGGCAGGGACA
>JAOEHY010007916.1:0-66013 GCA_025447955.1 Psilopsiagon aurifrons
GGTTGCAGAATTAGGGGGCTTCTTTTTCTCTCACAAATAATGGCAGTTAGGCATGTAAAGTGGACTGGTGAAAACTTGCAAGTGAATTTTCCCAATCCCTTTTTTTATCAGGCCTGCTCTTCATTCTTGGCTGTCATGATTTGTTCTCTTGCAAGGTGCCTTATTTTTTAAGTGATTTCTAAGTACAGTACTTTTCAGTTAGAGCAATCAAATGCATATATTACTTCCAAAAGTGAATTGGCATCACTCATGCACACTGACAAAACTGTATCAGGGCCCAAAAATATTAAAAAAAAGTCTTAAAATTCTGATTTTTTTAAATTTAGATTCTTTTCATCTACCTGATGGCCTGCAGGCTTTTTAATTTTAGCAGATGAATCTTAAAGGGTTTTTTTTTAGGACACACATCCCAAGGTTTTATTCAGAAGCCGTAAGGTTTTGATTTTTTTATTTAAATAAACCCCAGAAATGCATCTAAGCCCATGATTCTGAGAGCCAAGGCTTTAAGAAAAAATAACGAGTGTTCTGAAACTCCTGATGAGATTAGTAAATCTGGAAACACTGTTGATCCTTTTTATTAGACTTCACAGCTGGCTTATAGGTTGGTGTGACTGTAGTTATTCTGCCTAAATAGCAGACATATCACTCTAGGAAAGTACCACGTTGCCAAGTTATGACACTGCAGCACTTAATCACTGTTTTCTGCTGGTTTACTGTAATCCCTTGAAATCCATATTCTGTGAACTACTGTTTTCCAGAATTACAAGGTACATGGAGAGACAGAATGGGATTTAACAGGAAAGCTGGAAGCTTTTCTGAACTATATTCACTCTGACCTATACTTATGGGCAGTGGTGTACTTTTCCCCACATGCTTCTGATGTATGTCCTTTTCTTAAATACACCTGAGTAGTGGAAAGACTTCCATGTATAGTGAACTTTTAACTACATACCTGTTAAATTCAGTATGTGTACAATGAATGGCACCAAACACATCTATCTGTATTTTCAGGAGCAATCAAAAAAATGCTGTTTATTTTAGATAAAGATTTAAGAGTTGTAAAAATATGTCTTCATCTAAGAGAAATATTACCCATCCATTTCCGAGATTTACAGCTCAGCGAAGAAATTTCTCATGTAAGATATTAGGGAGTATGCTGAAGAAAAAACAAATACAAGGCAATCCAGCAAACTTCTCATAGGTATTGGCTTGCTCAGTAATAAGTGAATTAGACACTTTTGCAAGAAGAAATATTTGTATCATATGAATTTTAATGTCTAACTGTTTTGCTTATTTTAGGAGGCTTTGCTCTATGTAGAGTGAATACAGCCCTCAGTGGGTGATTCTGGAGATGCCCTTGGCTGTGCAGGAAACCTATGTTGCCCACAGGCACCTACTTTAAATAAGGAGCAAAGTAAAAGACTTTTTCAAGTTAGTCTGCGGATATTCTCTCTTGAGCAAACTTTCTTCCAGAGCATTGATGGTTTCCATGTTAGAGTCATGACACACTTTTTGATTGTTCATATGCAGTAACCTAGTGGATCAGATTTTGGTTCCGGGTAAGGAACTTAGGAGACTTTTCACATTGGCTTCTGTGGGGCTAGTTTATGGCTGGCTATCTACTCCATCATTTGTTTCTTTGGGGTTTTTTTGCCTTTCCCCTTTGTTTTATTACATTCAAATTACTGATTGCAAGAAGCACTAGAAAACACTTGCACGCTGTTCTGAAATAATATTGTCTGAGCTGTGGTTACATTTGAAATTATGATTATCCTACTTATTTGCTGTCCAAACACCATTATGCTTTAGATGCTCTCTTATAACTTTATCATGTTGTGACAGGAACAAAGAGAAAAGCTCACAGCCACACAGTACTCACAAAATGAGTACTTGACAGTACCACCATACAACAAATGTTTGTGGGATCTCGCAAGATTATAACAGCAGTACCAGACAGATGACATGAATCATCTGGTTAGCCCTTCAACTCCCCACTACATGCCTTTTTGTGTGCTTTTTAAGTACTTCATGTATTTATTGCAGTGGCCCAGGACACAAAATACATATCCATAGCTCTCCTACTAGCTATCCTCCCTTAGCCTTAGCTGTACCCCTGCCTTGTTTTCCTCCCTTCCTTTTGCCATTACATTTTCTTCTATTTGGAACCTTGGGAGCGTTTCTCAGTAAAGCTGATGCCAGTAGCACTGTATGAATCATCCTTAGAAATGATGAATCACAGAAGCTGTCCTCCTTCCCAACCTCATTCTGAAACCAAAAATACTCCTTGCACGGCATGCCCCACGTGTCCCACTCCAGGGCCCATGCCAGGGGGTTGCTGTGTCTTGGGGATGGCTCTTGGACCAGAGGAGAGCCAGTGTTTTGGTGTCTCTGAGGGATCCCTGCACGAGGGCAGCAGGGTCTCAGCACTAAGCTCATTGCCTTCTGTTTCCCTTTCAGCCTGAACCACCCTCGTCCAACAAGTGGCAGCTGGACAAGTGGCTAAATAAAGTCACCCCACACAAAGCACCCATCCTCACCCACCATGATGGCCCAGCGCTGGAGGCTCATCCTTACTATGGCCGTGTGAAGGCAGAGCAGCAGGAAAGCGAGAAGACCCCAGCCACCGGCCCAGCCGAGCACCGCAGTGGGGAGGTCCGTGCCACCACCACCACCACCACCACCGCCGCCGGGGACGGACCACGGCCCAGGGCCGCCAACAAAGCACCGGGCAGCAAGGGCAGCCGGCAGAAGTCACCCCCCGTGGCTGACGGTGGGCCTCCAAGGCGGGCAGCGGGGAAGAAGGCACCACGGAGGGCCGAGAGGGCCTCTGCTGGGGACGGCGCACACTGCCCCAGCGCAGAGGATCCCCCTGGGAGCCACAGCTTTGTGGAGAGCACCGCTGGCGAGGCACCGAGGGCCCGGCCTGGTGGCAGCAGCACCAACAGCAGTGGCTGCAGAGCGGGGCACCGTCGGGAGCCCCGCCCGGCTGCAACCAGCGAGAAGCGCCGGGCCCGGGGGCCGAGCAAAACGGCGCCCAAGTCCAAGGAGTTCATTGAGACCGAGTCCTCGTCCTCATCATCCTCCTCTGACTCGGGCTCCGAGTCAGAGCGGGAGGAGCGCCCACTGCCCAAGGTGCCCGTGGCGGCCGGGTCTGAGCCGCGCACCAAGGACGTGGGGACCAGCGCCGCCAGCAAACCCCACGGTGGCTGCAGTGCCTTTGGCTCCATTAATGCCAGGACTAGTAGTGAAATAGCAAAGGAGCTGGAGGACCAGTTTTACACCCTGGTTCCTTTCGGTAGGAATGAGCTCCTGTCTCCTCTGAAAGACAGTGATGAGGTAAAGTCACTGTGGGTCAACATTGACTTGGCTCTTTTGTCCAGGATTCCAGAGCGTTTGCCTGAAGAGCCGCTGGCCATGAGCGCCGGAGCAAACCAGGCGGCCAGCCTCCCACAGGGTAGTAGTGCTGACCCCCCTGCAGAGAAGGGTTTACCGAAATCTAGAAGGAAACGCAAGGTGAGCTTCAAGGGGTCCGATAGGGTGGGTAGGGGAGCCTCCGGCAAGTCGGAGGCAAGCATTGTCTGTGCCCACATGCAGTGCTCAATGTTGGTGTTGTCTCCAGGCTGGCACTTCAGAGGTGGGATTTGTCCCCGCTCACTGGAACTGGCCAAGCCGCTGGGGAGATGTCACCCCAAGAGGTGATAAAACTGGCCACGGGGGATCACAGCCCTCGGTGCTTGCTGCTGGCACATGGCTTTCCACACCGTAGTGGATGCACTGCATCTTTACTAGTGTAGTTTTCCCTCCTGAGGCTTCTCCCCAAAAAAGGGCATTTGGAATGGCGAAAAGCCCCTTCCACCCCGTGGCCACAGCTGTCCACTGAGTAGGCTTTTATGTCCATTTGTACTGATCTTACTGCAAAAGTCACTCTGAACTGGAATCACCATCTGCCCAATTTCTGGACAGTTTTTACAGTCACCCTCTGAGCTACCGTACGTGTGCAAATTGTTCTGTATACTTTTGGGGCTGTTTATTTAAAGGAGTGTTTCGGTTTTATGTTTTTTTCTCACTTTTGGGTTCTTCTTTTAGTATCTGAAAGGCGGAAACCCTGTTCTGTCTACCTGTAGAGCCATAACAGAGAGCTCTGATAAGCTTTGAGATGTATTTGTCTGCATTTTCTTTGGGAAGTAGCATGGAAGTAATTGCACAGTACAAAATGATGGGAAGCAGGTCAAGAAGGAGTGGCAAAAGCAAAATATTTCTGGTTTAGGCCATAAGAGATGCCAGTGTGATAGTGTCAGGCTGAACACCCAGAAGGATGTGGGAGGACACGATAGAGGAGCAAAATAAAAGCAGTCATTCTAGCAATGCTTAATCTGACTTCCTGTGGTGCATGTTATCTTTTACTCTTTTGTTTTAAAGCACTGCTGTTGGTGATGGGTTTAGTGATATAACAAATACAAAACATTCCTGGAGTACCACAAGCTGATGACCCTCAATGGGACACCTGCTATGCACAACTATGTGATCTGTCTTTCTGAAGGACTTCATGAATAAGACTAATAAGAACAGATTATCAGGCATAACTGCAAAATTGAAAGAGATCCTTATCATTTCCACCTCTGTCATGATCTCAAGAAGAAGGGTAAATTGGAGATGGAGGAGGATGCTTAAGTTCTGAGGTGTAAGATCTTCACTCCCCTAGATTGTAAACCACAATGTTAATCCTGTAGCAGCAGCCACAGTGGCAGTGGATAACACAGAAAATGTTGTTGCCATGCAGCAACACAATGCATGCAGCAGAATCAACAAATCACAAGTAAAACTCAGGTACCACTGCAAACTGGGGAAGTGTTAGAAGTGGAAAAGGATG
Organism: Psilopsiagon aurifrons; assembly: GCA_025447955.1. NCBI lineage: Eukaryota > Metazoa > Chordata > Aves > Psittaciformes > Psittacidae > Psilopsiagon > Psilopsiagon aurifrons. Next base: position 4,871 of record JAOEHY010007916.1, read on the forward strand.
TGGACTTTGCAGGAGATTGGGAAAGCAGAACCTTTGGGAGCCTATGGTGGAATTTAAGGAACATAATGTGAAATAAAATAGTGGCAGGAAACATTGGCTATGTTCATACCAGTAGGCCAGATAGCGACAGGATGCAGTCCCAAGTGGCGGCACACAGTCACCAGCTTTGTCTAGCTGTTAACATGCTTGCTAACATGGTTTTGTCCTGGGTTACTTTCTGTTCTTCCAGACAGTAACAGGACATTGCTCAGGACCAGACTAAGGTACCTTCCCAAAAGACATTCTGAATGTGTCATACCCTGCCTTGAAGGAGGAGCAAGATAAATGCATGGGTGCCAGCTGTGCCATGCCAGTTGGCCTCAGGACCAGTTGCAGATCTGTTGCATTTGCTAGTATGAGCATAGTCACTGATACCAAGAAACAGAGAGAGACAGGAGAAGTATAAGTTTGAGACAAGAGAAGAGTGCAGAGGAGATGGGCAAAGAGGGAAATACTAAGAAAAAAAATCCCAAGGTGCAAGTGGAGAAGTGGTGGAAACAATTCAGGTTTTATATTCTACTCCTTTATTCACACACTGCCTCTTCAGATTTGATTCTTTTCAGACATGGACCAATCATCTCTTAACCATGTTAGTTATACGATCAAAGAAAGTGTCATCATTCATATCAATACAACAGAAAATACCAGCCCCTGGCATGTTGAAATACTTTTGGATCTGTAGGAAATCCAAAATCTACAAGATTATTATTTTTCTCTTCATTCAGTGTGAGAACGAGGAAGAGTGCAGGGACATCAAGAAGGCTCACTTAGAGCGAGAGAGTTCTTCACGATTAGCTGCCTCTGCCCACAGCATCGCAACAGCAAATCACTGCAATATGAATGAAAATAGGTAAGCATTTTCCTTCTTATTTACCACTAAGTCATACAACTAGTTGCAGTTTAATGCTGTGTGTTATTTTTTCCTTTAATAGGATTTATTTTTTAATTATCACATTTTATGTTGAAAAATTACCCACTACATTCTCATTTCTTCTGGTTTAATGAACAAGTTAGCAGCTCCTGACACATTTATATACTTGCATTTTTGTCCTATTGCACAGAGAAGTTGTGAGTTCAAGTGTGAGGTTCACTGAATGAGTAATTATAGCTATAGCAGTGCGACTGTCCTGGACGTACTCACAAACACTGTGTTGTAGGTACCAGTTCACATACCATCTCTAGCTTTTTCTTTCCTTACAACATTGTGAGCTTCAAACTTAAAGTTCAGCTGCATAAACACAATTATCTATAAACTCTATGAAGAAGATTAAGAAAAATATTTGTAACAATGACTGCAATACTCAATTCCAGAATATATTTGAGCTACAATATTTTTGACATTACAAGGAATCTGCTCAGTGTAATTAATAAGTATTTTAGGACAAGGAACTCAGACTTCAAAAACAATGAGATTTTTAAAGAATGTAAGTCATGAAACAAATAATTCATATTTAGCATCTGGTGGCATGGTTTATACACACAGACCCCTATCAATGTCAGATCAACCATACCGTGTTTCTCTGAAGGCTTCCAGCAGTCAAACTTAGACATGCACCTTTTCAGAGTTCAGCTGCATGCTGCCTAGTACATGCTAGGCATCAGTATTAAAAAAAAAAATAATAGTAATTTTCTGGTAGTATCATGGTATCTCTTGAGGTGAAACTGCTAAACTTAAATATTTGTATTTACTGTAGTAGGCTTTTCTATTGTACACCTCACTGATGGGTTTCAGCAAGTCTTGTCATTAATTCTGGAAGAAATCGTGGAGAACACTAAGATTTATATAGTGCTTATTTAAAAATATGCATTCAATTTCTTTGTCCTGACATGTCGCATATGTTTCATAAAGTGAAAACAATACACAGAACAGTTTGCTTCATTGTGGGTGATTGCATGCAGGCATGTCATTCCCGTTACTGCAGTGTCGTATGTTTTATGTTGCATTCATTTTCAGAGAATACCATGGCTGTTATAGCTTGCTATGTCACAGGGTTAATTCTGTGCTTCCTGGAAGCGGGACAATAATTTGTTTTACTTGACATTTTTTTCAGTACTCCTGGTAGCAACTGTATATTAAAGAAACCAAGAAGAAGGTCTTTCATGTGTATTTGCCTCTTAATTCTTCCCTGATCTGCCCTGCTTCCGAGATGTTTCTGTGGTTTATACTACTGTAGGACATGATACGAAACACTAATATTGCCACAGCTGAGGATGAGCTACTGAGGCTGTAGCTAAACCAGTGGTGTAGATACCACCAGCTCCAAAGCTGGTGGAGGGACTCCTGTAAATTCAATCAAGGAACCTGTTTGAAAACAGAATTCTTTTCTTTTCTTTTCTTTTCTTTTCTTTTCTTTTCTTTTCTTTTCTTTTCTTTTCTTTTCTTTTCTTTTCTTTTCTCTTTTCTTTTCTTTTCTTTTCTTTTTTTATGTCTGGGTTACAGCAGAGCCACAGACAGTTTTGTCAGCACAGCTGAAGTAGCAAAGAGAGGAGCAAAACCACCTTCAGACACAAGCATTTTCTTGTGGAATTGCAATCTGAGGGGCAGACTAAGCAAGGTCCTGTTTGACAGTAAAGACCACAATGTCAAGCAGAGATACCCCAAATATCTCATACCTACGTTGGATGCCACTATCTGCCTAGTCCGAGCAGGTAACAGCGCACTGCAGGTTGTTCTGCATGGCTTCTGAGTATTGGATAATTGTCCTGGGGCAGTTTGACTGCCCAGAATACATTTAGGTGGGCCTACACAATGTGCTGAAGCCATGTAGGTCTGCAGGACAAGTAGAAATTGCAGCTACTCCTCACAAGCTCTGGGCCAGGCTTTTGAGGCTGGGTACACTTCCAAAGAGCTATGGCTTCTCTTGGATGCTGTAGGCCTGCACTTTGACAGTGATGTATAATCATGGCTAGCCAAGGTGTGGGTTTCTGTTTGAAAAAAGGAAAAGAAATTACAACCTCAGCCTGCACATTCAAAATAGTGCTAAAGGTCTTATTTTTCTTAGGGGAAGAAGAAGGGCACAGCTGTCCACCTTACACACCCTGATTCTTGCTTTCTTAAACAGCACTGGTCATTAAAAGCCATGTCGTGTTTTCAAGGTACTACACTATAAGAAACAGGAAAGGTTCTGAATTACGACTCATAGCCTTTTTCACAGCTAGTTTTAAAAACTTGCCAGATAAATGGACAAATGTATGATAAGAACACATTTAATTAGCTCTGTTCCCTGAAATTATGTGCAGAAATCAAATATAGTTTGTACCATATTCTTTTTTTGTGATTCTATTAAGCGTATATTGTCTGATACAGTAACTATAAAGAAGTGAGAATTGTCCATAAAATCTAATAGGCTGAATAAAGGGGAATGTGACAGGGAAAGGGATTGTGTTAAAATAGTCTGTCTGACCTTAATCACAAGTTTAGTCTTAATGCAAACTGTCTCCTTAAAGAAAAACTTTTATTTCTGTGTGTTGCTTTAACATCTTCAGCTAAATATTTTCTTCAGATTAGTGCATCTGAAGTTTATTTCTGGGCATGTTTTTACAGTCTTTCTGGCTTCTCATCCAAAGCTTCCCCCAAATAAATGAAAGCTGACAATACTGTGCTACAGCTTTCTACTTTAGAAGGCAGAGCAGCTCACATTTCACTGTCTACTGTTTGCATATGTTTCCTTTTGTCTGCACTACCAGCCTATCTTTCTTTGTCTTCAAAATCTGTATTAGATTAGTATAAGCAGTGCTACCAAAGACTGGACATGGAGCACAAAGACAAGCCAGTCATCTTTAAACACATTACTGCTTTAGTTCACATATGGTTTTATTGGCATGGCTTATAAATTGTCACCTGTAATGGTGAAATAGGACTCCATAACCTGAACTTACACATCAGAGCCTAATCTTCGTCTCCAGCTATCCCTTAAGAAATGGTGAGCAAGTGGCCATTTATCTCTGGGTTGTTGCTTTTTTTTTTTCAAGTGCTCTGATACAGACTTTATATTAACTCCAGAATTACAATTTGCCTTGAAGGGAAAGAGGAGAAACACGATACAAATTTGTAAATGAACTCTTGGTCCCAATACTATAAGCTTGTTTCCAGATACCAATAGACTTTATCCTGCCAGCAGGTTTTAAATTCAAAGTTTTGGTAATATATAAAACATTTACCTTTCTCAAAGCCAGCTTTGTGACACTCCATTACTGTAATTTCCATTTCCAGCTTGGCAATACCAATAAATAAAAATGAGAAAATGCTTCGGTCACCCGTCTCTCCCCTCTCTGATGCATCAAAACACAAATACTCCAACGATGATTTAACTTCCTCCAGCAGACCTAATGGCAGCAGTCTATTACCTTCCATCTCCTCCAGCAAAAAACATAAGAGTGAAATCCAGTCACAGCCACATCCTGGAGACTTCAATGTGAGTTTATGCTGTTGTTCTCAATATAAAGCCTAGCTGTATATTTTTCACTCTGTATTGCAATCTGTGAAAGTTTTGCAGAATGTTTTGCAAAAAAAAAAAATGGAATAATGAATGTTATATTATAAGTTCAGTTTTCCTGGTTTCAAGTTTAGCAAGGCAGGAAGAAAAGAAAGAGGGCAGGCTGTAAAGTGGACAAACAACAAAGGTGACATAAACAAAAGGTAAAAGCTAATGGTCCAAAACAAATGGCTTTAGGTCTCCAGAGTATTGCTTGGACATGATGCAAGCCCTCTACATCCAAAAGTGTGGTTCACAAGGCCTCTACTGTAGAAGGCCTCTACTCAGCCACTCCTAAATATGAGTGTGCCTACAGACAAGTTATTGCATCTTACAACCAGCTTTCTCAGACACTTCTACTTACACTTGACACTGGTGAACAGCTTAGCATCACCTTCACAACTCCGCTCTATCAGAGCCCAACTATTCAGTTTCTTAACAGAGTCTTGCTTACTCTAAATGTGTCCAAAGAGCTTTTCCAGGTAAGACAATGTTACTACACTGCCTGGTAGCCACTGCCTTCAGAGAACAGAGACAAAGGGACAGATGCTGCCCCCATTTATGTATGGGTTCTGTAATTAGGATGCTAGAGCAAAGAGCCTGTTAGCTCTTCTGATTGAGAGAATTCACGTCTCTCTTTCATCTCTCAAAATCATACCCTACCTCCAGCCTATGGGACACTGCCAGTAGGATATTAAGGGCAGAATATTGTCATATTCTCCCTTGATGCTATTCTGCTTTGTGTGAAATACCTAGAAGAAGCAATTTGGGTACCACCATATTGACGTCCACTGCTGGAGCATCTAGTCAAGCCATCAGGGCAGTCTGCAGGTTCTTTGAAAGGCCCACAATCCTGTCCTTACTACAAAAGCCATTTATCTATTTTATCCTGTATCTATTTATTGTATTTGTTCATTGATGCATAAGAGGCTTCAAAAGCCTAAGTATTAGCACCTAAGCAACTTCTAGGAAAACAAACTACATGAGTTGTAGGACTGGTCTCTTCCAGCCACTTTTGCTGTGGGGATAACTGGCCCTGCAGTATATTTTATGTATATGTACTTAAATACATTTATTTTTTGAGAGTGGAGGGGGAAATAGTAATTGTAGTCTTAATTTTGGACACTTGATAAAAAACGAGTTATCATAAAACATGTGTTCCAAGAATATTTACTTTTGGGAAATGGAATTAAAATTAACTATATTAAAATACTCCAGTAAAAAGCATTTTAACATATCATAGTTGATACTATATTTTTTTAATGGATTAAATATAAGTTTTTAAACATTTAACTTCTGAAACAGAAGTTTAGAGGTTTATAACCCATTCAGAATTATAATGATATGAGCCTTCACTGGGTTTCTTGAAAACAATTGAAATTCCTTCACAGGCAAATATGTCGGAAATCAAAAGTAAAGGGTGATTGCTTTATGATCCACACCTTTAGCAAACGCATTTCACTGAGATTTTCTGCATACTCTAGCAATGCATCATTTGGTCAACATTTTGACAACTTTTGCAATAGAATTCTTATGTATCTGGTTATTCATCTGAAAACTTTAACCTGCTGAACTGATCTGGATGTACCATATAGGAGACGAGAGCTCATGAACTATAAATGTTAAAGTTAGCTTTGTTTTATCCCATGTTCCCATCTGACATCTAGCTGGTGGTCCACTGATCTCTTCTGTCAGAGATCACAAGCCAGGGACTGGCCTTTTTGTCTATTTCTCTATTGCATCTCTGTCTGCCACATGGTGTTTTCTGAGTGGTTATCAATCAAAAACATTCTGTGCCCCTCTGGTCTGCACTGTATCAGTGTCTAGTAGCCCACTCATCAGGTCATTTAGTAGGACAAAGGGTTCATGAGGCCATGTGAAAAACAGGGCTGCAGCTGAGGGAATGTGTGAGACTGTACCAGAAGATTTGCTTCTGCTGGGCACAAGGTAGTGGTCTTTCAAGCTGATCAGGGATCCAAAGCCGAAAGAAACTGGGAGCATGGGCTACAAATTCACACAGCATAGGTACATAAGCAGTGCAGCATGCAACAATTCAAAAAAGTGAGCCTTGCTCTCCCAGGGAAAGGTACAATGCTAATTTGGAAGCTGAAGACTGGAGACATAACTTGATCTTCTAAATGGTCACAACAGAGCTATTCTTTAATGATTTCTGTTTTCAGAGTGTTTTGATAGTTACAAATATTTCTGCTCTATTCTTTCTGTATATCACATTGAAACTCAAGCCCTTTACAAAGTGCTCTGAGCAGTATCTGCGAATTTGTGGCTATCAGTGACAAGACTGATGTTGTACATACCCCCTGATAAAATAGTAGGAAAACTAACTGCCAATTTACAACACAATGCAAAGATGACCTGTTGTTTATTAGTTGCTTTTTTGAAGTTAGTAGCCAGTTTCTCAATGTCTTCTCTGCTGTTTGTTGTCTAGAAAGCAGTTCACATCAATTCAGAAAATGCTCTTCTCTGCAATAAGCCACAGTCTCAAACAGAGCCTTGGTCACCTCTGTCCAGTACACCCAGGGACTGCAGAAGGACAAAGCTTACCTTCGATGATATGTAAGTACAGATGACTTTAAAAAAAGAAAACAGTGTCATTTTCTGCATCTAAAGAGAGAAAAATACATTTTGCCCAGCAGGAACTGAGACATGGCCAGAGTATTATAGTAGTACTGTACCCTGAGAAATGAACAAGACATTCTGTGTAAACTCATTTTTCATCATAAATTAAGCTTTTAATCATCAGCAAGCAGTGAGGACTGGCTGCTCCCTAAAGGGCAGGGACCCAGGAGCCAAGGAGCAGAACACAGCTGGCAGGGTAAAGACTGTGCCAGCCAGGGTTCCAGTCCCACAACACCCAAGCAAGGTGAGCAGGACAAGCCCAAGAGTGGAATCGGCTTCAGCCAAGCACCTAGATCCTCAAGCAAGTCCATGGTGATGAGGCAGACCCAAGGTCAGGTGAGGTGTCAGGTCAGGATGAGGTCCTGTAAGGGTTAGGCGCAGCCCAGTGACTGCTGGGCATGCATAGTGACAAGGCAGATTTGAGGTCTAGCCAGGAAGACAGTGATCAGGATCCAGATCAGTGGGGGTCATGGCCAGGCACAAGCATGTGTGTGGGAGCGTCCACAAGCATGTGGACAGGGGGTGAAGGCACAGACCTGAGCTTAAATGGATTTCTTTAGCCCATGGGCAGAGGGAGGAGGCCCACATGAGGTCAGGGCTTTATTAGTACCCTCAAGGCTCTGGCATTAACTATGCACACATCAGACTGGTAATATATGTGGAACCGTAGCACGGTGGGACGAGAGGGGCTCCCCTGTGCACCGTTTGGAGCAAGGGGAGAGGACACATCGGAGCCTTGCATCTCTGAGCCTTGGCTGCTGCTGCTGTCGTTGATACTGGTGCTCAGAGAAAGGTAGCACAAAGGCAGGGAGAGTAGGAAACAGTGGTTAGTATGAGTACTTGGAGGGATACCTGACACACCTCCACTACATCCTTCAAACATCCCCTGCTCTCCTCCTCTGAAAATAATTTAAGCTTGTAATTGTCTTTCTTTTCTTTTTGGTAAATTAAAATTGCTGGTTTCTTTCCCAAGGTCATTTAGGATGTGGTATTATTTAGATGAGGTATAAAGGTGAAACTGAAATTTGAAATCCTAGATTCTTTTTGTCTGGTAATGTTCTGGCCTGAAAATACTGATTTTTTTTTTCCTGCATAGTGTAGAAGAGGTTCCGTTTAAGCTATGCTTCAGACTGCCTGGAGCTCCATAAGCTGAGTGACCTTGACATGCCTTTCGTACTCCCAGGCTTTCACCCACAACATGTCTAACTCTTTTATACCAAAGGAAAACCCAAGATAACAGCTTTGTTTCCTCAGCAACTGCTTTCTACCAGCACTGGAATTTAATAATAATAACAAGAACAACAACAACACCACCTATCTGGTCCCAGGGACAATTTGGGGACAGCAGCCTCTCATATAGAGAATTCTAAGTTCGCATATAAAGAATCCAAGTTTCCTAATACAAGGTATAAAATAATTCCCATAGACTTCAAAAGGATGTAACTGTTTCGTACGTCAAAAAAAGAAGGTTGGTGAGATTAAATTCTGTGTGTATTCATGGCAGTCATAAGGAGATACAAGTTTAATATATTTTTCTGCCGCTTTTTTGAGAAAACTCTCTCCCACGTATTCATTCTTATTTTCCCTCCTTATCCACCCCCCTCCATGTTTTCAACTCTTTCAGTACATGTATTCAACAGTCTCCATTGAGGAAATTTGAAACTGTTTAGAAGTGCTACCTAACTCTTCGTGTCTCTTAAAATACTTTATCATCTGCGATTTACTTGCAACTGTTCAATTTTTCTGCAGTTTAAACACATACATACAAATCAGAAAGGTATCAGTGTGCCTGATAAAAGTAAAAATTGTAGGATATGCTCATCTGTTTGGATTAGAAAAAAATCACAGTCAGAAACAGCTGCAACAAAACTATTGTATCTTCGTCTGATTTTCCTTCAAGATGCTGACAAAAAATGGGAGCTGGTTTGCTTCATTTTTTCCCCTAGAATACTGTCATAGGAAAACTACTTTTTTTACCATCTCTATCATCTAAGAGTCTTTTGTCACTTGCTTTCTCCATTAGTGATATATGTGATTTCTCTGGCAGGCATGTTGAAGAAAACTATTTCACCTTTTCAAAGAGAGATACAATTAAACTGTTCATGTATAGTGCCTTTCATGTCGAATGTCCCCAAGAAACTTGTGGCCCATTAAAAAAAGCAATCTAAAAAGCCAAATAAGATAAAACACAGAACCAAATATGTCTTAATTTGCCCTTAAAAAAACAGAAATGGTTAAATGCCTATTGTGCTAACTAGAGGAGAGAGATTTTCAGGTACTACAACAGTCATCCACAATCTGTATCTAGGAAACACCACCAGAATACCAGCTATTCTAGAGCTTGATTCTGAAATTACTGTGAGGAGAAGTCACTGAAATGTAGCAGATTAGACTGGCTGCAAATGTTACATGTCAACAAATTTGACTCACATGTTAGAAGGATCAAATTAAACATGGCAGTCAGTGTCTTTCAAATTCATGTAGTACCACAGCTGAGGATATGAAGAAAAGCAATACAGTAGGTCTAAAATGATGTAGTAATCCTAATGGCAGCATTTGTCCAAAAAGATGCATTTAAAGTGTTTCATTTTATAATCCATGAAGTTCTGAATTACTGTAATCCAGACACGACTTTAGACTCTTCATTTTAATCAGACTCCAGAGTTATTAAGACACTAAATCCCTTATCTCTGATTTAAAATAATAACTATTTTTTTGAACAGTGTCTCCTTGCTTTATTCTCAATTTATTTTCTCCAGGTCATTGACAACAGCTGTCACTAGCCATAAACTGGAACACAAGTAGGTCAATAAAAGTATACCTTGATTGGCAGAGTGCTGTATACACGTACATTGCAATATGAAAGTAAATATAGATTCAAAAGGCAGGCGAAATTATACTTCCCCTTGTTTGCCATTCTGCCTGTTCTAAGTATACTTCGAGGTACCCAGCAAGTCACAGGTATAAGTGACATCAATGCTGTTTCCAGTATTAATTCTTAACAAGAATTCCTGGATTTTGGGCCATTTCTGACTCCATGAGGAGAACATTTTCAAGGCTACATAATAATGCTTCAAGCCAAATTCAGTCTTGATGTAGTTTCACTGAATGATAGAATTCCCAATAACTGCATTTTGGAACAAAGTCTGTTTTCCTTGAAGTGATAACCACAGACATGCCGTGAGTGCCCAAGGGCACAGTCCCACACCCTCTTCAAAATACTGCATGTGTAAGAGCAGAGTGTACCCAGCTTCCCAGTTTTTCTTATGGGTAAATCAGAGCATGTTCCTCAGATCATTTTCTCACTTGCATTGTTTCAAACTTGGGGTGTGGTTTTTCTTCATTTAAATTTATCTTCCTTTTTTCTGACCTTACACGAGCAAGATAACGCATCTTTTTCAGCTGGGGGGGGGGGGTTAATTCATACTTTGTTGATTTCTTCATTATATTTTTATGGATTTAGAGGCTAGACACACCCACCAGTTTTGCATTGTCCACAGGAAATATCCTGATGTGAGACAGAATTTCTGGTTTCTTTGTCAACCAGTAAACCCCATACCTAGAAAATATTCAACCTGTAAATGTGTTATGCATAGAGCTCATAAAGATATCTTCTTATCATATCCCTTTTATTTGGCTTTAGCCCAAAGTCTCTCATTTTCAGCCTTCTCTTCCTCATTCTTCTGACTCAGAGTGCAAAGGAAAAAGTGCTCTTGGGTTGTGCCTCCCATACAACATCTGGAAGTCATCTCACTTTGCATTGTTCAAAATGTCTCAAGGTTTCCTAGTCTTCCGAAATATTTAGAGAGACTTTTCTAGCGCTGAGCACATCCTCAGGAGCACAGATAAGGAAAAGAGCTTAGCTCCTCTTTCTTCTCATCAGCAATCTAAAAAAATCACTGATCAGGTAGACCAACATCTACTACACTAAGTTTCTCACAAATTCATGTGCTTATTTGGACTGCTCCCAGATTATCGGCATTGGGGGGTTTGAAGACTTCATCTGACCATCCCATTCTTCTCCTCTTTCCCTTCTTACTTGTGGCACTAAATTTTTTCATGTGTACACTGCCCATAAGGAAATAACATTAGACTATGAGCAGACATTGCCTCCCCTGATTAGATAAATAAGCTGCCTGTTCTCTGCATGGCCATGTACCCTCTTTCTTTTTAGGGACATTTTATGAGAGCTTGATATGGTGGGAAATAGATGCTTAACCAGATGTAGCAGGAGATTCTCACAGGGCAAAGGATTTATAACCATTAGTCCCCATGGTCAGGACTGTAGACCTCATTTCAACTTACAAGCTATATCCATGCCTCTTCTCTCTTCCAGAGTAAGTGGTCCAGGACTGTTCATGTTATAGGATGAAGCTGTCTTCACTCCACACAACAAAGAACACTGTCTGCCTCCCAAGAATAGTCCCTGGCATGTACTATCCTCCAGCTGTGCCCAGGCATTGTCTGGGACCAAGCTCAAAACTATGCCAGGAAGATTTACAATTAAACAGCATGGATGATCAAACTACAGAGCTGGTATCTTTGCCCTGCTTATTTCACTTGCACACAGACAAGTAATGGTTTTATTGACTGACTCAGATCTGAAACAGCCTCTGATAATTTTGCCACTCAGGAAAGAGGATTTGTTTGCATCAATTGATTTTGATGTGCCTTTTCCTTACTATACAGCTTGACTGGAAAATATCTTTAGTCCACAATGAATCATAAGTGTTAGCAGGACAAGGGTCTTACAATCAGGCTGAGCAAACTCTCCTCCAGGGCCCAACAGAAGACAGGAGAGTCTCTCCCAATCTTTTCTCACATGTGCAACTGGTGAGCAATAAGCAGATGCCAACAGCAGGTGATGACTATCCTCCGAACACTACAGCTCTTTGACTAGTCTAGGTCTCATCCTGAATATGAGGAAGTCTCATCTAAACCCCCATGATGTTTATCATTCTACCATACCTCTGGCTCTTGACAGAGCTTGTTTTCCTCAGTTTTGTTGTCAAGCATTGGTTTCTTCTCAAAGAGCTTAAAGTCCATTCCAGTGTAATTCGGGGTTTGTCTTCTTGTTCTGGATCACAGAGCAGTGTGGGTTTTCATCACCCTTGATGCCAGGATTCACAGGTATGGTGCATAAGAGATATTCTGATGACTGCAGCTTAATTCCTAAATCAGCTTTGCTGTCCTTGTGGCAGTGGAAAATATCTTTACATGTATTTGAAGAAAGTGCTTCAAGTCCATTTTCCACAATAAAATTACCCAGAAGTGTCTCTTTTGGGCTAGAAGGCTCACTGTAATGGCCTTAGGGGGCAAAGGCTGTGATCCCCTGAGAAAACCTGAAACCTTGGCTGATCATTCCTTCAACATATAAAGAATATTTTCATGTTCAGTGACAATGAATTGCACTAGCAAATATGGGGCTATGATGACTGAACACACATGAAGAATATGAATTTCCACAACCCTTATTAGATGCTTTCCTCATCTTCTAGTGCCTGATTGTGATTTCTTTCAAATCCTATGATTACTGAAGTTTCTTAGACAGGCATTGAAGGACAGGATCCCTGGATAGAGTCTTTGTTTCAGGATCGCCAGCTCCTTTCAGTGAAAATACCCTGTTCATTGACTTAGGTTTCACATGTACTCTCACTCAACAGTCCCACCCACACCTTGGCTTCTCACTCATCAGAGCTGGGAACATCAGAGCTGGCTGCCATGTAGTCCCTCTCTAGAAATATCTTTTTGCCTTTCGTTTTCAGCTGCCTCTTGAGAATTCAGGGTGTAGTTCCATGTATTTTAAAACAATATAGATTTGGGACGCTGTGGTCCTGCCACCTCTCCCTAGATCTAACTGTGAAGGCTTTTACCCAGCCTTCAACTTAAATTAGTTGATTTCAGAATGTCTCTTTAATGTGCATTGAGAGACACAGCTAGTTTATCTACTAGGATGTAATGTTTTCTCCCTCACCTTTTAATAGAGAAGCTCAAGTCCCTATTGTTAATACTTCTTTCATCCCTATCTCTTTGCTTGTACACTTTACCCTTGCATGTTTTAGCCTAGATATTGATTTCACATGGATATCTTTAAGTCATGAATCTGAGCCATGCCCAGGAATTTGTAGTAGACTGACTCTTTCTCATGGTCTCTTGTGTTTTCACTGTATTAACACGGTCAGTCTGCAGGATTTTGCATATTTGCCAAAATAGGAATCCCCACTTCTTTTATCCTTCTCCATTTCATTTAAATTAGGTGGCAGGCTTTAATTTTGCTGCTATTTTTTGCAACAGTAACTACCTGTCTAGGTATCTGTACTATTCATCTATTCATCTAACCTAAGCTATTGACCTTGTTATACTAAACTCTGCAAGATAGTAGCTGCGCAGTTGTGTGATTGAATAAATTTTTCTTACATTTAGCCATACTCCAATCAGATCCTTTGTTCCCATCTTTCTGAAATGCCTACAGAACTATCATTTAAATGGGTCACAAATATTTTCTCTGCCCTCTCCATTTGTATGTTCCTTTGCTGAACTTCCCAGACCTGCTTGGGTCTGCCATAGTGAACATGAGAGTCCCATAACTGGGTACCCACCTTGTACAGAAGGCCATGACACATCAGGGCAAAACACTATTTTGGATAGCAAAACTTGCTCAGCTCTATCCTTTACCCCCAAGATGACCACCCTTGTCTGTAACCCAACATGTCAGACCTGCTTCTGACACTTGTCCGAGTATGAAAGAGCAAATAGACAGGGCTCTATACACCTACCTTTCACTTTACATGGCTTTCTTGCTCTTATAGGATTTTCTTAGAGGGCTTACTGGCACAGCTTCAAAACTAGATAAGGGCTAAACTTGGCTATGACAGTTTCTTCTGATTTCCCCTTAGCTCTGATCAGATTTTGAAGTCCCTCATTTTGTTGTTCTGTTCCTTTCTAGCACACACACTTTTTAGGGTCTAGATTACTAAAGTTGTGAAGCTGGTCCTATATTTAGAATTAGGATTTAAGCTGCTTTTATTACATGCAATTGTTGTACACTGAGGAAGTACTAGTTTGGTTTTTTATAACACTTCAGCATCATTATCTCTGAAGGGTATTAAAATATGCACTTGGCTACATTTATGATGTTTAATTGAACTTTTATTAGTTTTTTTTTTAATGTATCCTCATAAAGCAACATACCACAGTAAGAAATAACGTATAAGTGGTAGATTATGTAAATGAAGCAGAAAATGCTGTAGTTTAGTATTTAGTTCATATGAAATATAAAAATCAGATGAAAAATGTGGTTTTGAATGCAGTTATAATTAAAATTGTACACTGGAATCTAAGCTACTCCATACTCTGCAAATACCAGCGGTTGCTCTGAGTTCCAAGGAGATTATGTTGCAGTAGATGCTGATAAATTACTGTACAAAGTAAGGCTTTTATTGATTCACTTTGATTCTCTTCCCCTTTTTTTACTACATGAGTTTACATTTTTGCAATTATCTACTAAACTGGAGTAAATTAAATTCAGAGAAGGCAACAAAAGACAAAGGTGTCAGAGATATGCTGTAATGGCATAGAGCTAAATAGGATGAGAGAAACACATGCAAGCATTTCACCTGGGTAATGGTAACACCAGTCTTAGGAGCTCAACAGCCTGGAAATTCTGAAAGGCTGCTTCTGGAAGGGGAGTAATTACGATGCCCACAGCTACCTCACCTCATGCTGGGATCCTGCACAACATAACAAGCAATGGCAATGCTGTCTTTCCTGCTGGTTTTCTGCAAGCTCCCAGAGAAAGTGGTGGCAAGGCGAGTGAGAGAAATTCTGGACAGTAACGGATTGTCTGATAAATTTCATCCTGGATTCAGGCACAGCCATGCTACTGAGGCTGCCCTTGTCAAAGTCATAAACAGTTTGAATGCCACTGCTGAAAAGGAAGCCTGGCCTTGTTTGTACTATCAGATCTAGCCATGGGGGGGTTATTCTGTAAAAGGCTGGATTCTGTTGCAGTGCCTAGGTGACTGGCTAGTGTTGACTGAGAATGCGTTGAAATGGTTCCAGCGATACTTGATTGCTTTCCCCAATCAACATAGTAGGGTAAATTCTCTTCGAGAGCAGCCAGTTTCACATAATGACACTTGATTCCAGGGAGAATTCACCAGTGACCTGACTTAGTTGGCACTGAAGCTTTGCGCTCTTTCTCTTGCCTTCCAGAGAGATATATGAGACGCATTAGAGCAGTATATTAGAACTTCTTTTTGGCTTTGTTGAAGAAGACTGTATTTCTAAAAGTACTAACAATCAGATATTCAGAAGCGAAAGACTTTCTTGTGCAGTCTCGATTATTAATAGAGATAAAACACTTGTTTGTACCTGTTAATTTGAAGACAGAATTCTTTTGAGGGTTTGTTTTTTTTTTAAAGAGGCCTGAATTCTATTTGTAAATCTGAAGTGAGAGTGCTGACACCAATGGATACATACAGCTGTAAATAACTTAAGGGGAAAATCTGACTCAACTGTCTGAAAACCAGAAGTCACTGAATAACTTTCCACATGACTTCAGTTTACATTCATGACCAGTAAATCTAATAAAGAGACTCCAGTCCTCCTTCTGCTACTCACATACACTCTGGTTCAACCAGCAGTCTGGTACCATTTTAATCCTGTAGAATTTTTCTTTCTTCTTTTGCTTCTTAGGCTGTAGTGAGGCTGTGATCTGCAAAGCGTTTTCAAACCTTAGACCAAAGACCTGGAAAGGGGTTTAGCCACAGATCTTTCTGTATCTTGTCAGCGGGAAAACTGATTTGCTTCTTCCCAAGATGCCTCTCATCAATAACATCTAATATCTGAAATTAGCATCCAATGACATTACCTGCAAATTCTTCAGTCTGAGATGATCACCACTGTAACTTAAAAGGCCAAGTTGCAGAGGAAATTTGGATGAACCTTCATATTTGTAAGATATGGGTTTTTAGTCACTACAGCTTAAGGGTATGTAAAATCAAAATATAATTAACAATCTTTTGTGATCTTCACAGATAGAAAATGTGCAGTATGCAAAAGAGCAATCATGAGTAATTAATTTATGCATCAGGTTCCTCATGTGTCTTCACATGTCCATGAGCGGAGGTAACCTGCTATCTTCAAGGAGACTATAGAAGGGGGAGGGTGGTGTCTGGTTTTTTTTACTTCATGACATAATTTAAATTAGTATACTGGATTTAAGGAGACAAATCATGTGCAAGCACAGTGGAAATCTAAACAAAACTGAATTTGAAACCTTTCTTCCTTATTAAAAAATCAGAAAACAATCAAATCCAAGCACATCTTTATTTTCTTACTAAAACAATATAAGAAATATATGCAAAGTACATAACATACATTAAATCTATAGGACATTTCAGCTTCCATTTTCACCCAACATGTGCATTAGAAATCTGAATAGGAAATTTATTAGCATGTAGTGATAAATTGAAGAATAGTATTTCACAGATGGCATAAAGAGATCAGAATTTGATTTGGTATGCTTATTAACACCATTGAACAAGCTCTGTTTAAGAAACTAGAAGAAAACATACCCTATCCATTTTTTCCCAATGAATCTTAATTTCTGTTAGGCATCCCCTGATTTGTAAATCAATCTTGTATTTTTCCAATGGAAATACCTAAACATTCACATTGAGAGTGCACATGCTTTGCTCTACAATGACCTTTTAATAGTTTCTTTTTTATATCAGGCTTCCAAAAAAAACAAGTGGACTTAGTACAAACTGATGACTTCAGGTTTTGCACATTGCATTATGGTTAACCAGTGTACGGCAGGGCCCTCAAAGCAGGCTTCTTGGTTCAGTAATGTGCATACCTCTTGCTAGTACTCTCATTGCTAATCATAACTTGGGAGAATAAATCCTGTTACAAGTTGAAAACAATTTTACAATTAACTCATAAATAAGTAGACCATAATTACATTGTGTTATCTCACTTTGCTTTTACAGCCTCATACCATGCTTCGAACAAGCAAATTAGATGTACAGTGCTGGGTGATATATGGGAGTGAATGTTGCAAAGGACAGATTTTAATGACCTGAGTTTCAAAGGATCATGTAAAGGCTCATCACTTAGATCATTTCAGAGAGAGCTAAGACCACTGTTTTGTTTATTTCCTCTGCTTTGTTTTGCTTTTTGGCACTTCATTGTAAACCATCTTGCCTATGTCATTGTACAAGACAGACAGGGCTTAAAAATTTCCTAAGAGCTCTTTCAACGTTCTGAAAACATAGCCATTTTTCTATGCCAACCTAACACTGTTTCAATGTCTCGTATTTCATCATTGACCCAGAGCAAATCCAGATGGCTCATATTATTAAGATAACATTAGCATCTTGCTGGGCACAGGAAGTATTTGCAGCTGCAGTAGGTTATGAGATACAGGGACACAAACCTGTCTTGAGACCCCTGTCTGACCTACTGGGTAGAGTAAGCTGGGGAGAAAATCCACTCTGAAGGAGAACAATATTTTAAAGAAAGTTGGTGCAAAGGAACTGTCATTCAAAATGAGCCACACTCTGAATTTTATTTCCATCTAGCGATACTTAGCCTGCCATCTCTTCAAAATAAGGTTGACTAACCTTCTGTGATGCAGTTAAATGTCCTTGAAATTGTGTGCACATAAGCAGAAGGAAACAGACTAAGTAAACACACTTCCAAATATTCATAGTAGCTCTTATGGTGCTGTGTTTTGGGTTTGTGACCAAAACAGTGTTAATAACAGAGGGATGTTTTAGTTATTGCTGAGCAATCCTTACACAGAGCTGAGGCCTTTTCTGCTCCTTATGCCCTTCTACCAGCAAAGTAGGCTGGAGGTGCACAAGAAGCTGGGAGGGAGCAGAGCTAGGACAGCTGGCCCCAACTGACCCAAGGGATACTCTATAGAATATGGTATCACGCACAGCATATAAAAGCTGGGGAAAGGAGGAAAGAGGGATGTTTGGAGTGATGGCATTTATCTTCCCAAGTCATTGTCAAGCATGATGGAGCCCTGGTGTCCTGGAGATAGCTGAACACCTGCCTGCCCATGGGAAGCAGTGAATGAATTCCTTGCTCTGCTTTGTTGTACTTATTAGTTTGTCCCATGAGTTTTCTCATTTTTACTCTTCTGATTCTCTCCCCCATCCTAGTGGAAAGAAGTGAGCATGCATCTGTGTGGGGTTGAGCTGACAGCCAGGGTTAACCTACAGCAAATTGCTGAGTGGCGGTAATACCACATAATTTACCGCACCAAGCACCTTAAAAGCATGAATGGTAAAAGCATCAGAATTCATACTCAGACTACTCAGGAATCTCTCTTTTTCATTCAATAAGGGCAAAGGAATGACACTAACCAATACTAAGAAAACTTTTGCAAGGCAAAATTTCTTTGTCTGAGAGAGATGAGGATATGGCAGTAAGCACAGCATAAGCTGAGAAGAAACAGGACATGCGATTCTGTGTTTTAGCCAAGTAGAGGAAGAAGGTTACCACCTCCTGTATATATGAGTCTGGAAGAATGTACAGGGTCAGGAAACGTGAAGACTTTTATAATAGGCAACTACTGAAGGTGCGAGGTTATGGCCTGACAAATGGCAAATGGCTATTTTCCACAGTGACTGGGGAAAGTGCAATAGAGAAAGCTTGTGGAGGAGATGAAGAAATGTGCTTCAGCCATGATGAGCTCACTGAGATGGTGACCGGACATTGCCAAGGAGACATCTGTTTGTGTTTTCAGTTTGGATGGAAGTGGATAGGTCTGGATCAGAATCAAACTTGTGAATTTCAGCACAGAGACAGCAGTTGAATTTACACCTTGGAATCAGTAGATCAGTTAGGCAGTAGGTAGGTTAAGGAAAGGATGGAGATCTGTTTGAGGAGAAATCAGTGGAGACCTTGGCACGAGCAACACCAGTGGAATTGCAGCAGGTGGCCCAGCACCAAGCTGGAAATGAACTCCAGGCAGCAAAAGTAAACAGCACTCTCAGCATGCTTACAGATAAGAGGGAGAAGGAGGGCGAGATGTTAGTTGTGGCGGCAAGAGGGTTCAGTGTGTGTTTTCAGAGTGGAGAGATTAAACACACACTTGTTTTGAGAAGCGGGAGAAACAAAGGCAAATAACAGTGTACAGAGAGGAGTGGAAAAAGAGGTAAGTAAGCACCTGGGGATGGAGTAACTTGTTCCGCTTAATGCTTATATCCGTTTTACAGATCAAAACTGCATTAATTTGGGAAGCAGTTTATATAATCCATAAAAATGCATTTTATTAGCTTTTTTTTGCTTTGAATCACTGACTTCTAAAGAATGAGAACAGGCATAAATGCTATTGTCTCCACAGGCAGCAATTTGGAAACAGAAGATGCATGGTTACATGATAAGTGTCTTTTCTTCATAAAAAAATGTTCAAAAATCGGGTTTAAAATAAGGGGAAAATAACTTTAAAATATTCTGCACTTCAGAAAATAATAAAATGTCTTCTTATTTTCCCCTGGTAGGCCACACAATGCAGATTACTTTATGCAGGAAGCTAAACGGAAGAAGCATAAAGCAGATGCAATGGTGAGAACATTTTCTTTCCAGTTATGTTGCTCCAAATTATTTTTGTAATGCAGTTTCTTCATCAGTGCAGTATTGCTGGGGTAATTATAAAATCTATTATAAGGATGGCTAGGCTTGTTAAATTAAGAAATGTTTATATAATCAAATGTTCATAGCCCAATAAACTATGACTTAACAAATAATGACTTACCGAGATAAAAGCCTGGATAAATAAAACTTCTCATATATTCCTTTGCTTTAATTAGTAACTGTAGCAATGGAGGCTGCGTAAGAGATCCACATACCTGTTTCCCCAGTTTAACTACCTGGCTAGGTGCTATAATTGTATCCCCAAATTTGGTCTGGTGGGAGGTATTTTTACTTCTTTTAAAGAGCTTTGGCACTTCAGCATCAAAAGAATCATGGTTACATGGCAGACATTTCCCAACATAATTGGAAGCACACAAGGAATCTGTATAACCCTAGAGGAACACCTTGTGCACAAAGGACTGCTGCAACAGATTCTTGGCCCTGGCTTTGACCCGTCTAAAATTGTAGCTGGTAGGAAAAAGGGGAATCTGAGATTATACGGGGCACTAAAGAGATGCTTCTCTTTTGAAACAAATTGAGAGACTTTTTTAAAGGGCATGTGATAGGACAAGGGGGAATGGCTTTCAAGTGAAAGAGGAGAGATTTAGATCAAGAAATTAAGAAGAAATTCTCAACTATGAGGGTGGTGAGACCCTGGCACATGTTGCCCAGAGAAATTGTGGCTGCCCCATCCCTGGCAGTGTTCAAGGCCAGGTTGGATGGGGCTTTGAGCGACCTGATCTAGGGGAAGGTGTCCCTGCCCATGGCAGGGGGGGTGGAACTACACGATCTTTAAGGTCTCTTCTAACCCAAACCCGGCTGTGATTCCGTGATTCTATGACAAAGGGATGCAACAAGTACACGGTGCTCCAGTAGAGCTACCTCCCATTGCCATCTCAGCTTTCTCCCAGGCTACATTTGTCCAGTGCTACAAATAAGCTAGCAAAGCCTTAAAAACGTTCAGCCTCTGGGATGGCAGACTCAGTATATGGAGTGGGACCCTGCATTAATATGGCTATCATCTTCCAGGTGAGGATAAATTTGCTAACAGACAGACACTCTGTTGTCACAGCAGCAGGAAAGAAGTATCTCAGAACCTCTGCTTCCTCACCTCTTTTCCTCAGCTGCACACAATGTAAAAAGGCCAAGGCAGCAGAAGCAGGCCCTTAATTTAGAACACTAAGTTTTACACTCTGCCTGAGTTTATTAGCGCAAATTTCCATGGTTTATTCAGTTCCATATTACTCTAAGGTGAGTCTTAAATCAGAAAATATTGTGGAGAAGTACAAATGGTGCATTTTAGTGTGTTGCTTTAAACAGAATGGAAAAGATCACTTAATATGCAAAGGAAATTCTTAGCCTGAAGAGAAATGTTTTTATGGTAGACTCCCAGAAACAGGAGGTGCAAGCATTATTCTCTACTCTGCCACAAGTTTCCTGCATGAAAGTCTCTTAGGAACAGTTTAAATAGTCTCCAATCAGTCTTAGGTGATTGAAATACCCTTCACACTCTGTGTAGAGACACAGTGGACCAGCACCTTACTTACCATGTGAATCTCCCTTTGCAGGTACTTCCTTTCCCTCCTTGACTGTAGGGATCCTGGAGGAAATGCCATATTGTCAATGTGCCTCCCGGCACTTTGAATCACTTTGCGGGGTCTGATACTTCCTACTTTGGCACTGCAGTACCTAACATAGGCACTTAGAGTGTGCAGCCTGAAAATTACTCTAAGCCTCTCTGCTCCTTAGTCCTCCGTCTGTAAAACTGGGATAATGGCACTTCCACCTGCAGAAGAGCATCAGGGAGAGAAATATAATAAAAAGTTTGTGAAGTTCTCTGGTATGATCGCAATGGGAGTCATATAAGAACCTAAAATAGATTGAAGCCAGTGTGCCATTCCAGACTTGCTATTTAAAATCTTTATCCCTTGGAAAAGAATAAGGTCCATTAACCTTTCACTGTGTGCATCAGATTTCAACCAAATGCATCCAGTCCATTAATGGGCTTTATGTACCGCAGGAGTTCTGACTGAAGGAAAAAGGCAGGACAGAGAGGTATTAGAATGATTCGTTTCTATCCACATAAAAAAATGAAATTCTGAGAGCAGATTAAGTGGTATGTAAGCGTACACATATGCATTATGTGCACATTTAGATACACACCATCATTGAGGACTTAAATGCATGTATATCCATGCAAGTATGCAAATACAGAGTTAAAGAAGTAATGAAAATAAAGAAATGGGGCAGGATGGCACAAATAAAGAAGAAGGAAAACAAAGAAATGGGGCAAGATGTCATAAATAAAGGAGGATGGCATAAGAAGCTGCAGGAGCAAAGCAGTCCCTGAAAGAGAAGGAGGATTTAGAAAGCAAAACCCTGAAAGAGGAGAGTATGGTCAAGCAGGGCTGGCAATAGTAGGGATAAAAAAGACATGAGAACAGAGGTAAGCCTTTGAGTAAGAGTTAGTAGTATTTAAGTATTTAATTCTCGTTCTCTTAGTTCAAGATAATCAGCTTTCTTTGTTGACTGATGATGAAAAACTACATTTTCAAAGATGTGTGAAATGCTTTTTAATGAAAGCTGAAACAAAAAGCCTGATGATGGAATCTCCATCACTGGAAAAGCCTTGACAAACATCTGTCAGGAATGTCCTAGGCAGAGTTGATCCTTCGTTAGGCACAAGAGTGTGGGCATAATAACATCTTGTAGCCTTTTCTCATTCTATTTTCTGTATCTTATGATTTTCACTGATGCACACTGTATGATGGATTTTAAGTTTCTCATGGGAAAATTTGTGAATCTGAAGATATACCAACTTGCGTCAAGTTTACAATTCATGTTGTGAAAATGCCATCAAATGTAACCATATCTTGATGATTACACTATTTCTCTGTGTCCTTGTTTTTTCCCTCTAGGTAGAAAAGTTTGGAAAGGCACTGAATTATGCAGAAGCAGCACTATCATTTATTGAGTGTGGAAATGCAATGGAACAAGGCCCAATGGAATCTAAATCCCCTTATACAATGTATTCAGAAACAGTTGAACTCATCAGGTAGGAAGGGAGGAGGTTACTCGGTGCAAACATGCTCAGCTACGGCTAGGTTGGACATAGCCTTGGGTGACATGATTTAGTGGGAGGTGTCCCTGCCCATGGCAGGGGGGGTGGAACTAGATGATCTTAAGGTCCTTTCCAACCCTAACTATTCTATGATTCTACGATTCTATGATTATCACATACTTCCTTAGATATAGGAAGATGGGGGAAGTGAGGTCCTCCCAAGTGGGATGTAATGTGTATGTATTATCTGTGATTGATATTTAATCAGGAAAGTGTGTAGAATGAAAGCCAACACAAAAACCACTCAAACAAACACCAAAGCTTTTCTTATTACTTAGGTTGCAAATTATTTCAAAAGCTTCATGATACAAGTTTTGCTGCTCAAAAGGGAAAAATAATTATACATAACACCAAAACATTCTCACGGAGTGGTGGTTTGCAAAATGTTGCAACGTGTTTAAGACCACAGTGAACAGTGATAGGAAATTGGACACTCAAGGTCCATTTGGTGCATATGCTTCTACTGTAGCCAGCGGAGTCCAAAAGCTGCCCAGCTCATACTAAAGCTACCCCTACACTTAGTCACCTTCATGACTCTCCAAACAGGACAGTAGAATTGAGCCCCACCCACAGTTCCTATGAAGAAAATTTGTCTTCTAAGTCTACTTCTCCATTATACCTGGTACTAAATAGTCCACACTATTGACAGTGTCAGTAGAGAAAACAAAGGTCAAAATCATCCCAGCAGCTGAGTGACCCTCTCCACAAGAGAACAAACCCAGCCACAGTAGTGGATAAAGCTGCACTGTCAGGCCAGCTTTCTGACTGGAAGGTCATTAAACAAAATCAAATACTTTTTTCAGTAAGAGAATAGCACACCCCATCTCTGCAATTCTTTCCTTCTTTTTATTTTCAAAAGGCAGAAAGCTCTTTCTTTCTCTGCCCCATTTTTTCTCATGATAGTAAATATATGGTCCTAACTCTGGAAACTAATTTTGTTTGCAGATCCATAGCTTTCAATAATGTGTGTAGCTGTGGTTGTGTTGTAGTGTGATTTGCTGTTGATGTCACTTGCTGCAGCTCAGAAAAATAACTGCTTTGCTAAGGATGCCTGCTGAAACGAGATGTTCATACCAACTCTTTGCAAAGATATTGAAAGTAAAGACAAGAAAAAACACAAACAGCTAATTGTGGGGGACAGGTATTTTTCTGGAAGAGAGCCCAGAAGTGGTGTGTGTTGTCCTAACCTTGTCCATTGTTCAGGTATTCAGCTGGAAGCTGAGATTTCCAGAAACTAATTTGTGATTGTATAGCACATACACTCTTGAAACAGCAGTGCTACCTCTGTGGATGTTTAATATTTATAGAATTTGAATGTAATGTCATATGAGCAAAAATAGCTCTGAGCCACATGTTCCCCTCTGCTGCGCTCTGCTTGGAGGAGCAAATCCTGTAGGCACGCTCAGAACTGGCAGGGTGAGGGCAGCACCAGCTTCAAGGCAGGCTGTCTGCATTCAAACGCTGTGAAAACCTTTCTGCATGAACTCTGTGTAACTGGGTATCCACAACAGCAGAGGTTATTTTGGTAGGACAGCATCACCTCACCAGCTAGGCTCCACTTTGCACTGATGGATGTTCAAGGGAGTTACTGCTGTTTAAAGAGCAGAGGGAGGCACTACTAATGGCAAAATATCTCTGAAACATGAGCAGAAAAAGCACATGCATGTCTGGTAACTTGAGCAAATATGTATAAGGGGGCAGATTAAATGACATTGGGCAGCTTAGCTCTCTGATCAGTAATATAAAGCTGTCTCAGTTAACTCACATTGGCATTTTTCCTTTCTTTTAAGGTATGCAGTAAGACTAAAAACTCACTCAGGCCCCAACGCCACGCCAGAAGACAAACAGCTGGCAGCATTATGGTTAGTAAATCAAGATTTCCCCAAAAGGTTTCTTTTCTGCAGTGAGCCAGTCCTTGAAAATCTCTTGATTTTCATGCTGGACACAGCCAGATAGGATTATGTTGTCTATTGAAATTAAGAGAATACTTTCTGCTCTGGGAAGGCCCAGCCCTTGTATCACTGTATTCAAGTCTCTATGCTGTCTCTGTAAATAAGCAATTCATACTTATTGACTGTGACAGGTCAGCTATGGTATGTCAGCATAATTAATTTTTAAATGCCTGATGGTTTGTTGTTTTTATGAGTGATGTATTTCTGTACCAATAGCTCAGTCATTTCTTTTGTGACTGACATTTTAGGCTCAATAATCATAAATTATGTGTATATTATATGAAGGGAGATACATTGGTGGTGTTAATTAAGCCTTTTGGATTACCCTCTAAACTGAGATTTCTAGATATATAAGCATGCACCTTAGATGCTATAGGGTGGTTGCTGATTGCTAGTAAAATACTAGAATGTTATTAAAATCAAATTTTAATTTAATATCCAAGTGGTTAATACATAAAACACCTATTACATGGTTACTGATTCTCAGTAAGTGGACATTTAAAATCAGCAAGTGTGTTTTTAACATCTATTAACCATCTGTTAAAAATCCAAATCAAGTGCATCTTTAGGCTCCATAAATAAGGGCTCCTAATTAATTGTTTGTATTTGAAAGAATAAAATATTCAGAGATGCATTTATTTTTTAAATGCCCTTTCTTTGTCACTGGTTTGCTGTGCTGTTGGGAGGAGCACAGAACACGTTAATGGCAATTGCTTTAAAGACACTTAGGTGGGAAAATTATTAAAGAACGGCAAAAAATAATATAAAGCCATATTACAAAGGGCTGTTGAGAGCTGCCAGAGCACCTCGGTATGTGCAGAGCCACATCCAAATTCACGGAGCCGCTGCATCTGTTTCAGCAGAAAGGTCAGCGAGGGGAAAAGCAGACGGTGCCTTCGCTGGGCGATGAATAGCAATCTTAACTCACCGTCTGCCAGGCAGCAGATGAGCTGACACCATTTGCATATGTGCTGTACCTGTGAAGGTGACAGAGTGAGAGTTACGGTGGTGGCTGCGAGGCCACCGCATCCACGGGCAGCTCCAAGGCAGCGCCGCTTCTCCTGGGGAGAGACTGCCCTCCAGCGGCCAAAGGCAGAAATTCACCTTCTGCTTTCGGGGCAGGAGGCTGCGAAAAACCCTGCCTGGGATTTTTTCCAAGAGCAGTTTTGCTAATTGGGTGGGTTTGCTGAGGTTTGGGCAGCTCCTGGGCACGGGAAGGTGGATTTTTCTCTGAGCTTCCAAACTCAAGGCACCCTCTGGTGCTCCAGGTTAACTCCGAGACTAAATACAACTTTCAAAACAAGTCCTCCACACCCAAAGGTAACCCAAAACATGTCAGAGATTTGCTCCGAAAGCTGTGTTACTGTGGGGCAATCGCACACTCGTCGATCAAAAAGCTTGCTGGGAAGAGGTGGTGGTGATTCTTGATTCAGAAAATAGACCAGTACACCTCAAGCCAATAGCAAAGAAAACAGTTTGTGTGTCCTGAATGCTGATTGTCAGTTATAGCGATGTATAATTATAGTTAATAGCTATTACTCTCATTTAATTACATAGCATTAAAGGTGTGTGGCACTCTGCAGATTAACGAGGTGCATAGGGAGAAGATAGTTCCAGTACAGCACACTGAGTTTTTAAGCCCACTGCTGCTTTCCTCTGGGGAACAAATCCAGCAGGTGGCCTAGGAACATCTTCCAGGCTCTAACACAGTCTCTATTCCGGTTTCCCACAGAGGAGCTTGGCCAGTGAAATCTGGGCAGGTCCAAGGTTTCCCTGTTTCCCAGCTACCTCCAGCTGCTGGAACAGACCGTGGGGTGTACACAAAATACACCCATTATAACTCTAGTTCATTATACAGTCTCCAGCATATTGTAATAAAGTCCCAGAAGAAGATATCCCAAAAAGGCTGCCTTTGCATTTACAAAAAAGAATAACAATGCATATGTTGGGTTCCAGACCTGTAATGACCTTTTCACAGGGGGGGCCTTTGGTCAAGTGTGCAGATTTAGGCCTGGGAGCCCAAATCTGCAAAACCTTCTGAGCACAGTTTGTTTAACACCTTACTGGTAGCCTCTGTCAATGTGACTTGTCCTGGCTGTAATGCCTAGCCTTGCTCCTGAATCCATGGCAAAGTGTGAAGTACTGTAAACAAACGGTGATAAAATGCACAAGCAAAGAGCTGTCAACATTATACTTCGTGTTAGCTTGAGACCTGAAGATAAGTAACTGGGGTTTCTGTTCAGGGGGCATGCTTTACCTTCTGCTCTCCCTTTTGTTTCAGTTACCGCTGCCTGGCCCTTCTGTACTGGAGGATGTTCCGACTCAAGAAAGACCATGCAGTCAAGTATTCGAAAGCGCTTATTGAGTATTTCAAGGTATATTCTTCATGGCATGTTTTTAAATCAGTGAGCCATTATAGGAAATATGGCATCTTACTTAAACAGTGTGCTGGGCTTAGTTCTTCCCCTGCGAAGTCAGTGGAGTTCTACCATAGACTCCCATGGCAACGCCTGATGTCTATTCAGTTCTGCTGTCTTCACAAGGGCCCCTCTTTGCAAAATACACTGTATCCCTTCATGAGGATGAGAGATTCATTGTACTAACAAACAGGTATTTTCAGATTATTCTTGGTTGATTGTCTAGTGCCATCCAGCTCCGTTATGATTAGGTCTACAGATTTTCCTTCAAGAATCCCCTCCCATATTAAACTTCCCACGAGACCCGTGAGTTAAGGACTTTGATCTAGATCAGTCCTCAGCTGCAGGGCTTCCACTTAGCAGAACTGATAGGTAGGAGAGTGCAGTGGGACATGTTTCTACTCGTGGAACTGGCAAATGGCCCACACTGACTTCAGTGGGAGTTGTACGCAAGCATCAGAGGGCAGCCAAACCACCTGCCATGTACTTGACATGACACTGCTGGCTTCCCCTCCTGCTTTGCTTCACCTGCTACTGCTTCCGTTTTCTACTTCGCCAAGTCCAAACCCTGGTTATTTTCAGTGAGACAAGAAGTCACTTGAAATATTTTAACCCATTGTATTTGGCAGGCAACTTTTCCCTGGAAAGTATCTCAGGAACAAAACCTTCCAGGTAGAGTTCACCTAGCAGTCAGTGCATCCAGCACTTGATCTACAAACACAAAATTAGCCTTCATCTTTCTAAATAATAAAAAAATAGTAATGTGAACATGCAAGTGCTTTAAGGCAAACAGTTTTGGGGAACCTTCTGAGCAGCCATTTGTCTTTGAACAAAGGGATCAACTCTTAAGAGTTTTATTACAGAGAGAGGTGACTTGAAATGAAAAGCATCCATCCTTTGATATTTTATTAATAAAAAAATTCAAATACAAGCACAAATGCTCATGACCAGATTCTGAACACATGAAGACAGTGAAGGAAATTGACAGATCTGTTACTGTGAAACTGAAATTGAAGTCACTGTAATTGCTTCTAAAAATTTAGCAATATATAATTCAACAAGTTACGTTTCTCTAACAATGACTTGATTTCAGGGGAAAGAAATACATGCCTATTACAGTACTTTATTCTTCTTTACCAGTTCAGAGAATACCTGCATTAAGAACAGGATGGTCAGGCTCTCAACCATGTAAAATGTCTCATACTAGCAGGCAGAACCTGTTTCACAGCAAACACAAAATGGACTTACTTACACTTTGCTATAGCCAAGATGAGCTTGGTTTTTTTTTTTTTGCAGAGCTCCTGCTGATATAATGATAGTGCAGTTTCACATTAGAAAGTATTCTCACCATTGAAAGTAAAAATGGGGAAAAAAATCCATTTGCTATAATTTTCAGTGGAAAACAAGCCAATTCCCTACTCATTTCATATTTGGTATCTAAAAGCTTTCTAAACCAAGTGATGTGAAATGCTGACTGCATTAAGAACTTCCACATATATTATCAATCAAAGAAAGACTTTAAGCCTTGTCACACACATTTGCAGGGAAAATTATACACAGATTTCTTTTAGAAAAGAAAAAACTATTATTTAAATCTCCTTTTAAGTATTTTATTTCCATTATAAAAAAAATAGATAATGCAGCGGAGAATTAAAAAGAAGCCACAGATGTTCTGGGGCCAGACATATTAGAGAGCATAAAGAAACCAAGAGAATGGACAGCAGTAAGCACAGTGGGGTAAGAGATGGTCCCTTACAACATTACACTCCTTAGAATCCTTACCCTAGCCTTTTGGTGCAGAACTGAGAGGAAACTGGAGCAATGTACCTAAAACACGAGAAAAAGGTGTGGGAAGTTGTACAGTAAAGCAGAGGCTGGTTTACATTTACAGCTGAAGCATCCTTGGCTCCACTTCGATTTTTGTATTTTTGTGCCTCCAACTCTTAAAATAAATAACATATACTTGGTTTCCATTACACTAGAAAGACAAAGGCCAGTAGTTACTCTGTAAGAGGAGCAAACGCTGAGGATTCCCAGGTTGGTCCTGTTCAGGATGGTAAATGAGAACTTTTTCTTTTCACACCTTAACCCTTCCTGCCAAGAAACTTAAAAAAAAAAAACTAAACAAGGAAAACTCATTGAAGGAAGAACCCCTGTGGGACACTTTAAAGGTTATTTTTCATACCACTTACCTGGAATGTAGAAGGCCCAGTGAGAAAATGCA
Source organism: Psilopsiagon aurifrons (assembly GCA_025447955.1). Classification (NCBI taxonomy): domain Eukaryota; kingdom Metazoa; phylum Chordata; class Aves; order Psittaciformes; family Psittacidae; genus Psilopsiagon; species Psilopsiagon aurifrons. Next base: position 34,390 of record JAOEHY010007916.1, read on the forward strand.
GGAAGAATGCCAGAGCACACACAGCACTGATGTGATCCCTGCTAAAATGCAGCCAATGCCAGTGTGCACATGAACAGTGCAGGAACACAAGCAGCAGTTCAGGACACATCAAAACTGAGAAAACGAACTTTTAGAAGAAGTGCTAAGGAGATGTGTCCAGCTTACCGCAGAACAACTTAAGACAGGGTGTGACCATTGTGTATAGGGCTGATAATATCAGACAACATGCAGTTTTGCTGGCACTGGATCAACAAAATCCAAAAGCTAGCACTGAAGGTAAGAAAATTCAATCCTGAAACCTTGAAACAGAATCCATTTTTCTAACTGTGAGGCCTACTAAACATTAGACCAGGACACAGGAGAACAAGAAGGATAGTGTCTTAGGATTTCTATACGACCAGCTATCCTTTTCAAAAAGAATACAATACAATAAATTCTAAATGTCATTTAGCTTCTCGTAAAAGTTCCATGATAGGTGGGAAAGGGAAATTGCAGACTGAGTGTCCCGAGGGATTACTCCTGGCCTTGAAACCTGTGAAGCTCTGAAGCCCCTGGTTTATCATTTTTCCTTAGTAACCCATGGATGGGACACAAGAGTTTTTGTAGTGCTGATAATCCTTGTAGCTCCTGCAGCTTGCAACACCTGCAGTCTCACATTTAAACAAATATCAAAACAGATCTCAAGGTGCAGAACTTCACGTGGTCTCCCATGGCTGTCAAGAAGGAAAGGAAGCACACAGTTATCTGCATGTATGGTTTCAGGGGAGAGTGTGAGGAGGTTACTTTCCTCTGCAGAATCAGAGACTGGCCATTCCTGAATATGAGGCTATTGATGGGATGGACTAGAAAAGTTTTGTTTCTTAGACTTTGTTTTCTACATCCTTCTTTCTCACAGGCCCAGGATTAAATCAGTCACTGCATTTGGGAGAGGAGAAGAGTTTTCCCACAGGTCAAATGGGCAGGAACCTGCCAGAAAATTCCCACCAGCTCTTGCACACTAACTACTAGAATAATTTTAGCTACTCAGTTTCCATTATCGCAGACACCTGAATTTCTGCTCTGTAAATGTAGTGCTTGTACAAGGTAATCTCTCCCCAAGCAATGACATTCTTTAGCCTAAGCACACTGTACCAGTGAGAGTCTTAATGACTGCAGGTACACAAGAGATTACACTAGATCTGATGTTCCCTTTGGGGTCTCATTGGGAACTTTCTTCAGCTAGAATAAACAGCAGTGTACAAGGGCAGTTTCTCGAACACTGTGAATGCTGCTGTATTCAGACAAAGAGGAACAGCTCCAAGAGGAGCAATCGTGAGAAAAATTCTTGAGCCTTGTGGTTAAAACACCCACCTGAGCTGAAGAAGTCTCAGATTCACATCCCTGTGGTCAGCCTGGCAGTCCTGCAGTCTTGCAGGTCCTAGGTGAATGACATTCATCTTTGAGGACAGGAAAGCAGGAGGAAATCCTGCTGGCTTTCTCTATCACAAGAAATTCCAGCCTAAACCTCACAAAAAAGTCCTAGCAGCACTTTCTTCTGAACTCACAGGATTTCTATGAAAAGTTCCTGTTTCAACTAACATGTTTTCCTAATCAGTCCCCATGCCAGAGTGTTTAAAAGACTATAATTTCAGTCTGTACTGCAGCACTGCTTCATCATAACACCAAACAACACTGAGTTGGTTTATTGCATCATGAGACTTAAATACTTGTACTTGCACAATTTTTTCTTTACATTTCTTTACTTTTATACTCTTTAATGTAATTCATTTCATAGTCTTATATAAATTATATGCCCTCTGAATTAATTTTTCCTTTACAGAATTCATCAAAAGCTGCCCAGAACCCATCTCCTTGGGGTGCCAGTGGAAAGTAAGTCACACAGAAACATACATCAGCTTGGCAGTCAGAAATAATATTTTCTTACCTGCAGTATGTTCTGATATTCTCACGGTTTTAATCCCAACACCTTTTAAGTGACTGTATTAATGTCTGTTTCCAGGAGCACAGGAACACCATCACCCATGTCCCCTAGCCCTTCTCCAGTCAGCTCTGTAGGATCCCAAGGGAGCACAGGGGCGCCTTCCCCATCTCCTATCATCAGCATACCACAGCGCATTCATCAGATGGCTGCCAACCATGTCAGCATCACCAACAGCATCCTGCACAGCTATGACTACTGGGAGATGGCTGACAACCTGGCCAAGGAAAACAGAGGTGAGTGAGTCAAGGCAGTGGAATATTCTAGAAGGCTGTCACCTAATTTTGATCAGGAAGGTAATTATTTTAATAGGAATCCTGTCTGCAAAGTAAGACTGCAGAGGTGACCTTTTTCTTCAGTCTGCTCATAGTTTGCTCAAAGCAGCCCAACACGGCAATTTTGATAGGTGTCTCTCTATCTCACTGCTTCTTTTCTTTATTTGGCTGGTCAGGACTGGTGACAGACAGGTCACAGACATTGCTGTGGGTAGCATTTGCTGCCCTCTGTGTCATTCTGGAGAGAGAGGTTTGTGGCAGGCAAGGCAGCTTCCTTCCTCCAAAAGTTGTGGAGCTGGATAGGATGTGTTTAGCCACACCACTTCAAAAAGTAGGAGCACACTTCCCTTCTGAAGAAGGAGTGAACAGCCCCTAACCCCCATCCAAGCAGACACAGATGGGAACGAGGCACCTCGTTCCCTCTTAAGAGTAAACTTCTCTCAGCTGAACTGGTTTCCATGAGCAAGTGTCTCAGCATCTGACTTGGTGGCAAAGTATTGCTTGGTTTTCAGGCTAAATTATGTATTTAAGGCAGGGGCATGGCGAGGATTCAAATCCAGATGAAGACACCTAAATGTAGGTGTGTATATATGAGTTGGGGGGGTGGAGAGGGTTAATCTCTCATTGCAGTTGACGGAGCTTTGTTCAATAGAGTCAGCAGAGTTCAGAGAGCTGCCCAGTTCACCCTGAAAGGGAGACTGAGATACAATTCAGTTTTTAACCATAGCTGCCAAACGCCATTATTTGAGGCATCCTTACCTACACTCCCACTGCAGAAGTCTCCTGTGTAAGATTTGCCTGTCCAGGTTGTATGTATCAACTGCCTGAGAGCATCTCAAAGGGCATAATACATGCCTCTAAGTAGGCAACTGAATTAAGCCTCTAGTGGCTAGTTAGCCAATTTATTCTTTAGGCTGGGCTGACCATGTTGTACAGGCCTCTATTTCTCTGCCATGGTAGCTTAAATATCTAGCGTATGTATAGACAGACTTTTGTGTGTAGACTTTTTGATTTAGCGTCCTTAATCTCCAAATAAATCTTGCCCAGCATCTGTTTGCTTTATCAAGACTCAGTGGAAATTAATGAAAAGCAAAGCCGAAGAACTCACTGCTTGGTTCTTTAAAAAGTAAATTGTTGTGCATCAGCCTGTAACATCATGAACCACAGGGCTTTAAAATTAATCTTGCCAGCACTAAACTTTCATTCCTATGAAATGTTCAGCTTGGCTCAATTTGCAAGAGAATAAAATCTATTAAAGGGTGACAAGTAGCAAATGCAGTTTCTCTCTTCTGTTGCTGAATCTTTTTTTCCCCCTGTAGATTTTTTTAACGACTTGGATGCATTGATGGGACCTATCACCTTGCACAGCAGTATGGAGCATTTAGTTCAGTACACTCAACAAGGACTTCACTGGGTGCGGAATAGTGCTCACTTGTCATGACTGTGTGCCGTTCACATGGACAGTATACCTTTCATGGATAATTCAGTTATTCTGGACACTGTGCTACAGAAATAGTCAACCACAGCAATGATCCAAACAAAGGTGAATCTTTCTTCAATCCTGAGTAATTTTTTTCTGAGTGTAGACATGTATATGTGCGTCTGTACAATATACAATGATGTCTCTTCAGAATGAATTGTTCTGTATCGCTCTCCAAACATTTTCATACACTAGAAATACTAGAAAGAACTGATCTTAATGCACAAAGCATACCCTTTCTATTCTTGTATTGAAAAACTCAGAAACCAAAATCTCCTGGGTTGATTAAACCAAGTGCAATAAGCACAGATCCCTTATTCAGGAAAGCTCTCAACAGATTCTTAACTTTAAGCTTGCACTGAAATCCTGTTGACTTCAGCAGAGCTTAAGCACATAAACAGGGGCTTTCCTGAACTGGAATGAGTGAGGGCAAATCATAGACATGGAGAAATTATACTGCAAGCATGGACACGTCACAGCAGCTTCAATATTATTGTGTCATTTCCCTGTTACTTCTCCACTGGGGCACACAGCGGAGTTGTGTAGCTTGCATTAAGTTGGAGAAAGATGGCATTCTTTCACGTGCAGTAAGTTTCCACAAATTGCATGCATTTCTTTATCTCCTGTCTTTTTAAATAACTTTACCTCTTGTTCAGATCCTCACCAACAGTATAACCTACAGGACCAAGGAAAAAGCCTGAAAACAGATACACTGATGATAGCAAAAGCTTTGAAGAGATGGTGGGAAATTGCATTCTGTTACTGACAGTAAATAGCTAAATGAAAAAATATGGCAAACTGCAATCCACTTAGTAAAGAAAATGTGTTAATTTAGCTGCATACACTCAGAGAGACAGATATCTGTAAGAGTTGTTGGCTTTGCATAGGAAGGCTTCATCCCACAGATTTTTACTTTCATACCTTTCTTCATCTAGAAGAAACTTGCAGCATTTTTTTCTAGGCTGTATGGGAGCATAACATGCAATTTCCTTTATCTGGGAAGCTGAGTTTGCTGCTTGTCAGGCTAAGAACTGTTTCCTATCATAATCCTCTCACTCTTCATGCATAATCCTCAACTAGGCTTTAATGTTTCTTGATTTATGGGATGTTTTCAGTTCCTGTTGACAGGCTGTGTTTTTCATGCCAGAATTAATCCCACAATAATTGGAGTTTAATTTGGGTCATCTGAGGTCAAGCCCAGTTCATCTCAACTGTGCTTGCATTCAGTGCATTTTTGTTCATTTTCAGTGGTTTTCACAGATTTGGTTTTCTGTACTTTAAAAAACAAATTCTGTAAATTTAAAAAAAAAAAAAAATTAGTTTTTTTGCACTCAGATTTGCATCCTTTACTCAGTAGAGCAGCTCCGGTGACTTTCAATGGTCTGTTCTTGTCCAAGTCACTGGTTGGACCCTTTGATTGTTGTTTTCTAATCTAATTAATTTATATATTAAGGAAATATGAGTACAAAAGACTCTCTCAATAGAAGATACAATTGATTGCTGATTGATCAGTCCTTGATGCCTTTTTTTTTAACTCTCCCATTTTTGAAGAGCTGCAATTTGAGAAAAAAAAAGTACTAAACCCTGCAGCACGTTTTCTGAGCTAAACATCTCTGGTAACAGGCTGGCTGTACCTTGTGGTAAAGAACAGGCTTGAGAGCACATTGAGCCCCATGTACCGTAACTCCAGCTACTGCTCAGACTCGGAACACTCACCCCATTCTTTGAAGCAGCTCAGCAGGTAGCTAACTAGGAATTGCTCTGCCTCAAGCCAGGCTGGGCTGATATTTATGTGTCCACTGGTGCTCAGATACTTCCCCGTAACTGAAGTACTGAGCTCAGGCTGTGGCCACCTCTTAGCACAGATCTGAGTGTTACAGTGTCTGGCTCTAAGAGTGAACACAGACCTGCCTTTAAATAGCAAAACAGACATCCCCCAAGTCCCGTCACTCTGAACTCTGGCTATTACCCAGCCCAAAAAGAACACAATTCCTTTGGTCACAACTATCGTGGAGAACTTGATCGGTGCCTTTCAGTTTATCACTTGCCTGATCTCCAGCTGTGGAAACCTGTAGGGATTTACTACACTAGCAGCAACAGATTCCATCAGCTGCTTCAATACCATATGAAGGTACTTTGGGATTTCTCCTCAGATCAGGAAAGTGAAATTCCAGTTAGATTAGCTTCTGTTTTCTTTGATGGTGCCTATGATGTTTATCTTCAGATAAGTTTGGGGGTTTGGGAGCCCTTATTGCTATTTAATGTTGAGAAATTTTAGAAGTGACATATATTACTTGCCTTAAATGGAGTTTAGTTTTATTGCACATGTGGCATTTGAGTTTCAAATACGGAACTTTGAAGCATGTTTATTTTACTAAGATTGGGATATTTTTCTTAAATCACAATGAACTCTTTGTATGGATGTAATATGTCAAGAAACTTCAGAGAAATGCAAGAATTAATGCTGTCCTGTTGTAACATTTCCAAGTACTAAGGATCTCTTGTAGATGATTGTTTTTTCTTGTACATTGCTCTTACACTGAATTATTCCAGCTAAAATGCCCATTGCTTCCATGGAAAAACATACTGTGTTTTAGTTTTTGTGCTGGCATCATCTGTGTTGTCTGATGAGCACACTGAGCCTTAACTTCTGGCGGTCTATATAACAGGATGAAATAGCAGCCATTTAAACCAACTAGACATATAAATGGATTAGAGGTTTTGTCCTTCTCTCCGTAGGGTTTCCTGCAGCTATACTATTTTGGTGAGGTTATTTAGAATACTCTTGTGCAAACTACTTTCTGTATATGGTTGCTGCCATTTATATGACTGAATGTAGCATGATGACATGGAATACTTAATTTCATCTTTTTAGGGCCTGGTCTAAGAGAAGTGCATGTGGCTTTTAGGTCTGGTCCAGTTAAGTATATGCTCTGCCTTAAGAACCTGAATAGTCTTAGGCACTTCACCATGAGTCAAAAGTGTTCTGTGTGTCCTGGATGCGACCAGAGGTGACTGTCCTTCTCTGGAGTTCCATGAAAGACAATGGCTTGTTCAAATCTGTTGTAGAAGTCCAGGAACATACAGGCTTCTTTACACCACAGCAATGCTCAGGTTCATTCTGGGAAAGTAAGAAGTCATTCTGTACAAATCCAGAAGGATTATGCCTAAAGGGGGAGGTTTGCTTACAAACAGAAGCAAACAGAAGTGCTGGTAAAGCAATGGGAATGGATTCAAAGGAACCATGTATTGCAAGTGGATGCAACAAATACAGAGCAGCCTATAGCATCCTCACAGACAGCAAGACCACACCAACCCCTTGGCCCTAATCATTTATAGTATACCATGATTGACAGGTAAGAACAAAGCATATGCAGAGGTTCAAGTGCAGACAAAAGCCAAGCATAGTACTCCCTGTCACATGGCAGGATACCCTAACCCCTCGTATGCCTATTTCTTTTATTCAAATATCACAGGGCTCCAAAGGAAGAGATTATAGTGAACAGATGACTTTAGGTAAAGGAGATTAAGAAGATCAAGCCCTAAGTGTAGACACAAACACATATGTATATACTGTAAATCTAAATAGTGATAAAAGTCACTCAGCATGAAGGATATTACTACTGCCTACCACTGATCATCAAGTACTCATCACTGAGGAGCCATATCACCTCAGAAGTGCAGTAGCTGTTATTGAAATAATTTATGTGGCTAATTAATTTATAAGAAATGTACCTTTGTGACTGTGCCACAGTATCTCTTTTGTAATACAAATATTCAACCATTTTTCATGGCTACTGATTCAAATCTACATCACTGACATGTCAGGATATCTTTTTTCCCTAGGTGAGGACATATATACTTAGACCTGGCTAATCTGTGCTTAGTTTATCTACCCAGGAGATTTTAGTAGTCACTAGCCTTAACGCATGTACAGTATATTCTATTCACTAACTTAGTTGTAGGTTTTAATCCAAATGAAATTGGAATTCGTGAAATTACTTGCGTTAATGGCATCTGCCTCAGATATCCCGCGGATCTGACATTAAATGATTCATGATTTTAAGCAGGAAAGGTTGAAATTTATGTAAATAACAGTAGTTGAATCCCTTGATCTTTTTGCAAGAAGATTATTTAAAAAAAAAATTAAAAGATTGACAAAGCAATAGGTTTTTTAACTCTCCTAAATTTTCTGGAGGGTCATGGGTTCATGGTAAAAGCTATATTAGGAACATCTCCTTCTGCGATATGCCTTGCCTTTATGTAATCCTCTTAATGCTTAATACGTCAGAAAAAAAGATGTTTCTTTTTCGCAGCAATAGCAACATTTCCCTCCCCCATTCAGGGAGATTCCTGAAACTAAAGAATAAATCTCCTGGCACAATAGAAATACAAACAATGCCTGAAGAATATGGACTTGTTAAGATAACAACAGAAGTTTGGCTGCCACAGACCTAACATGCCTCTCATTTGGTATCTTTTTGTTAGCATTTACATGACATATTTGAGCTCATTGTGTTTGAAACTAGAGAATTAGTCTGATTTTCATGTCTTAAAAAGGCCTTGTAGGTCTGATCACGACCATAATTATAATTGTTACATTAGCTTATGTGCTGTGCACCAGCTTCTAGGAAGGCATGTAACCATAGATAACTTTGTCAGAATGCATTCAGAAAAGCATTTGGATGATCTTATATATAGTCCCTCTTGGAAACTGGAGAACAATGTCTCTCACCCTGTATTGTTAGCATGAAAATCTGGCTACTTCAGTGTCTCTCACAAAGCTGTCATTTGCCCTCAAGAAGTCAAGGACTCTATTTCCAGTATTACAGGAATGTAACAGCAGAGTGGCCATGCTGTACATTGTTTTTAAGGTTAATTAACACTCTCGGAAAGGCATTTTAGGCCCTGACTGTTCTTACCTTACTAAAGCTCCACAGAGGAAAAACATTAAGATTTGGATCATCCAAGGCTCCGCTGTTCTTCTAAAACACTATGGTTTTCCTCAGTGATGCAGGTGGCATTCAGCTAGGGCTGTTTATTTGAGTAATTCCTCTGCCTGTGCTTGCTATCTGGTTCTATTGCTCCTGGTAGCCTACAAGTACGCCTACAGTTGTAGGGGTGTTTCCTGCTTCAGCAGCCCAAGCTACCTTTCAAATAGAGTGCGGAGCATGGAGCAAGTAACCCACAGGTTGCATGAAAGTCCTTGCTTTTCCCTACAAAACCAGCAGCAAATACAGCAAGGTTCCCTTTTTTCTTCAATCTCTGTAGCTTGAATCTCACATGCTGTAGCTGAATGCCAGTCTCATCTCTGCTGCCCTTTTAGAAGGGTCCAAGGAAAATAACAGAATGATGAAAAAATGGGGATTTCCTCTGTCCCAAGGCACATATTCCTTTTTGGGAGTACATATAGAGAACAGCATGGATCATAAGGCACTCAGGTCTCATGTTTCTCATACAAACTAACACAGGGATACTTAGCACTCATCTGCCTCATAGGGCTTTAGAAGAATTAATTAATATTTGCAAATCACTTTGTATCCTCAGAAGGAAAGTGCTGTAGAAGAGCTATGGGAAAAGCTGCTAAGTACACTGGATGAATTTCACTCCTGAGTCCAGAGCTACAAGACCCTCAAAATCCTTAAACACCATGTAAGTTCTTATCATAAGCACCAGAGTATATAAAACTTGTGCTTAGCACTAAGGGGAGTCACAGCCTAGGTGAAATTGCCATTCCCAGAGTATAGCTTTGATCCTGGTAGAGAACAAGAATCACTGTAGTATATAGGACAAACAGCATAGGTTAACCAAGTGCTGTGTAGCCATCCTACAGATGATAGCTACACAGCACTTCAAATCTTATGTCTTTGAGCCACTTTGTATTTCCATGAAAGAAATTTGCTTCCCCAGTTGAACCAAGTGTGTTTCTCATAGCAGCCTCAGAAGTATTCAAATCATTTGTTATTCCACATCCAGCTTCAAATAACTTTAAATCAATGGATTTAATTTTCTTTTAGAATGGTACATTGCAGACAGGACCAGTCGCTTAATGAAACATTAAGAAAATGTCTCTCTCATAGCAAAATATGTGTCTAAGTGTGATGCACATTACCAGTGACTGTGTTAGGAAGTCAGTATGTTGGGAACACAGTGTTCAAAGAGTTACCTTCTCAAATCACACCATCATTAGCTAGCATCCCTGGTCAAACTTCCAGCTCTGTTCTGCCACATTACCCCTAGAAGTCAATAGAGCACTTCAGCAAGGACTGACCACCAGTCAAATCAAAATGTTTCTACTGCTGTTCATGTTATTCAAGCAATACTAACAAATCCTTCTTTCATTAGCACTGGTTATCCCTTCCTCCACTTGGCATTCTTAGATAGGGAATTCTCACCCTTATAATCTGTACTGATATTGAGGCTTCGCTCCACCCCAATGACCTTACACTTAGCCTTGTTGAACTTCTTGAGGTTCACATGGGTCCTTTCCTCAGGTCTTTCTGGACATCAAGGCCCTTTGGCAGTTTGCCTTCACCCATGACAAACAAGCCCATCTTTCATCTGCTAAGGTGCAGTACAGGAAGACGGGAACTTCTGGCTTTCCTCAGCAAACAGCGCATAGCTAACAAGTGTCATGATCAATGCAGTAGTTAATTTTTTATCTTATCATCCTTTCATTTTGCCTTCCTGGTCCCTGGTCAGCTTCCTACCTCCCTGGTCAGCTCTTCCTGCAATTTTAGACATTTCCTTCCTCAGCCCCATCTCCCAGGCTGTGCTTGTGACATACAGGAGAAATTAGAGCTGAAATTCCTCACTGGAAAAGAGATGGAGGGCAGTGCAGAGCTTCTCTAAGCAGCTCAGGACCTTTCTGTTTTCTTCTTGTTTCCACACCACTTGTGGGACTGGCATCCACCTTTTCCCATTAGTTCAAGGAAGAGAGTTCAGTTCCCTCCTCAGAAGAGACAGAGAGTGCTGATGGCTCCATCCACAGCTTCCACACAAGCTCTTCTCTGCACTGGAAGGTGGATGGGAGAGACCAGCAATCTGGGGAGTAAAAGCCCTTAGCACTGGTGACTCTCATAACCTGTGTGAAACAGCAGTGTAGCTGGAGGGGTTACAGCAGCATTTCCTGACCCGGCATCATTGCCTGACATTGTGTTACTGATCTGCCTGCATGAGTATTGCTGCTCTGTGGCCCTGCAGTACAACCAGCAGATACTGATGGTCTCACACCTGTGCAAGGACCGACCTTTTTTAAGCCATTGAGGACACACAATCAGCCTCATAACAATTCACTGAGGATAAAGACCAAGAGAAGGTAGAATGGGAGAGACAAAAAGGTCCTGATTTAAACACAGAAGTTGGGATTCACCTCATCTTGTACTGTACATAATAAGCACAATGAATCACACCCTGGAAGTAATTGTTAGTGCTTGTTCTGTGTACTGTCTACAAAGGGAATTTAGGTGATGAGCTTAGATATAGAGGTATATAAATCCTATCCCAGGTTTACAATCATATCTGTTGCTAACGAGGGTACCTGCTGAAATTGGTAAATACCTTAGGATGCACTGATGTAGGATGGGAGGGGGACTGAGATCATGCTGGGAGGGAGCAGATATGCAGGAAAATAGGTATGCAGTTGAGCACACTTATTTCTGAGATGTTTAAAGTATACATTTTAGACTTGGACCACCTCTTGCTCACTCCCTAATTCACTGGGCTCAAATGCAAAGAGGTACATAGTTCCTCAAGGACGTGCACTTTTCTTCTAGTAAGATTACTGAAATATCAAGACAATATATTTTACAGAGTACTAAACACAGGCACTTTTTCTGTATGTTGTCTGGAAGTAGAGCTGCTCCTTTAAATGGAAGAAGCAGTTTTTCTGTACATGGCAAAGGAGATGAGCTTGGCTGTGAGCCCACATTATGTCAATATTACTCTTTTTAATGGAAATTCAACAGCATTTTTCAATTCATTACGTGAAAGTAGCAATTTTATCCATGATGAACAGCCTGTAAGCCACCCAGGGCCACCTAAAGCTCATGGCCTGCCTGCAGACCAGCAGTCCTAGGGCTGGCCTAGGCAGCATCCTTGGCTGTCAGTGGAGGCAGGATGAGCAGTGCGGTGTTGAGATGTTGAGAGCTTCAGAGCAGCCAAATCAAGGTGTGCTTGTGAAGCCATTGGTAGTCTGTCTCTTTCTGTGGGCAGCAACAGGAGAGGCAGGAGCCAAGGCAGAGGAGCCAGGCGGTGTGAGAACTGCTTTCCAGGCAGATCAAGTCTAACCCTGGTCTTTCTGCGGAGGGATATCACTCCATGCTGACCATGGCAGATGGAGACGACAGGCATAACAAATCATGGCTGCACGCACACACCACTTACAGCTTGTGCTCCTGGGCATATTATTAATGGAAACCTGGACCACGTTGCAGTAGGCATCCTTACAGAGATGGGAGTTACCAACATGAAGAAGCAAAACCAAACCATGCTGCAGATGGGTGAGGGAAACAAACAGGTGGGGAAGACAGCACACGGTGGCCAAAATAACAGAATGCATAAATTTGTCATTACTTCACCAGCCAGTTACAATAACCACAGTAGTCCTGATTCCCTCCCTATTTCCCATGCTATGCATAGAATCAGGGGCTAAAAACACAATGCAGTGGTCCCAGCGTGGGGCCACTGACTGTGCTCCTGCTGGGTGTGTTGCCAGTGTAGATAGGGCACAGTGGGACAGTGGGACACTTGCATGCTGCAACTCTTCCCCACCTCCACTCTTCATGCAGCAAACTTCTAAGCAAGGGTTCCTGGCCTGATGAGGTACACAAAGCTCAGCTTATGACCAGAACTACTTTTGTAACAAACTGCAGAGATTCATTTCCATGTTTCATTTATAGCAAGAAACATCAGCAGGTTTTCTGTTAAATTATTAGAGTCAGGATGGGTTTCTTTGTAGTTCATAAAGTAGCGCTCATGTTTCTCTCCGAGGATGTGCTACGCAAGGCCTCCACTACCCAGCCAATGCTATAGCAGTTCATCTTTCCACTGACCATAATCCCACAATATGTCCCCATACAGCAGGCAATATTGTTTACACAGGTTAATAAACAGAGTATTCTGTACAGTAATTTATGCTGTAAAGTATATAAATATATCACAGTAGCAGCCACAAATGCTTTACACTGCCTTATTTATTAGATCGGTTAGCATTTCCCCCCCTTGCTCCAGAATACTTTAAATTATTTTCATCTTTTGCATTAGGTATTTTTTTAGCTACTGCATTTTGACCCAATTACTGGAAATAATTGGTCTTTACAGTAAATAGATATCTAAAATTTAAGTAGAAATAGCAAATTCACTGCCCATCCAGCTAATATAGCTCCGAGTATGATTAAAATTAAATATGGTGTACTCTTATCTGTGCATCACAATATATGCCAGCAGTCATATTCCACTTGTGATCGATACAAACAAGAGCTTTAGTAACTTTCACCTACATCGTTCTTCCATTGTGAGACAAATAAGTAATAAACTACTTAACCTAAATGTTCCCCGTGAGAGCCCTGGTCTTATTCCTCCCTCAGGCAAAACTCACTTTGGCTTCAGTGGGAGCTTTACCTAAGTAAAAGTACAACGTAGGGACATTACAAAAATAAATACATCATGTATGAACAGTACTTGTGCTTTGTAGTCATTCCTTCTCTCCTTAGTAAGAAACATAGGGTAAATGCTCCATCTGTAACTCTGCTCTGTCTCACGCCTTCCTTTTTGCTGTACAAGTGAAAAACTGAGATTCAAACCCAACTGTATTTGTTCCATTCACTCAAGTAAAGTAGAAATCTTTGAGGATCAGTTCCGAGTCAAACTAGAAAATATGAGAAAATTTTGCTTTTGTTTGTTTTCCTGTTAAATTATGTTACACAACTAAACAGGTTCATGCGTACAAAGGCAATGAAATTATTACTGACTTGTTTTACTGTTTGGAGATTTTGCTATGTCCGCAGTTCATATAAAACTCATGTAGCACAGTTTCTGGGATGGTGAAAAATCCTACTGTAATGTAACAGAATGAGCCTTAAGGATTTGTAAGAATAAGCACTTTTATATTAAAAAGCAAATATTAATTCATCAGTAAGATTACTTTTTTAATGTGACAATAAACCATGAAATCAACATCCTTCTGTCTCAATTATGCCTCATCTGTCTCTTTCTTAAACCTTTTCCTGAGAGAAAATAATTGCCTGGTTTTCTGTTATGGCTTTTTGTGTCTGATCACAGTCACCTGTGCTCCTGACTGGGCCACCTACCATTCTCTCCACCTCCTTCACAGGCGGGCTCATGTGAAACCTTCATAGAACGAAGGAGGAAAAGCTTGTTCATTAAAGCAGATCTCTTTAACAAGGCATCAGATTTAACTGGGGTGTCCTATACTGAACCACAGACGTAAGAAGAGGCAGCTCTCTGAAGAAAGGAGAACAGAGTCGCTGCTACTTTTCAGTGAGGCACAGGATGAGTACGTAACAATTCCAAACTTCTATTTCGATGTAGAAGAAAAGACCCTGGACTTTAAGACTGGTAACAGCTGTAACTAGTGCCAAAAGAGCTGTGATCTCAGCAGTTGCAAATCAGCAGTTCACAATTTTTAGGTCAGTATTATGATGAAACCACAAGAAACAGAAGTACCAAGACACTCTCCATCCTGCTCTTCCCTGTCCACGCATACACACATGCACATATTGTTCACCAATTATCTCCCAATTCCTACAGCTTCTTCCCACATGGGATTACCATCTCTCAGAAGTACTTATTCCAGTACTTATTCCAAATGCTATTACATTAATATGACCATTTTGCAAAAGGCAGCTTCTGATGGTTCTTTTTTGCTTGATGAATAGCCAGGGAGTCAGGGGCTGGATGTTTTCCTACTTCTTACAGGGGGAACCACATTTTCCCATGCAGCATCTGACAGCCAAGGCAGGTACTGGCTGAACGTCTCAGCATCAGGCCAGAAGAAATGTTCTGCACTTTTATGACCTCCTTACATAAACACAAACCTTTAATGGACTGTAACCATTGCATACTGAAGCACACAAATGGAGAGCTTTTGCTACTGAGGGCAGGAAATGTATTTCAGAACAAGTTCTGGCTTATGACATGTCACGGTTAGTGATAGGCACACACCAGCCACTGCTACTTCTCATCACTGCCAGGAGTCTCCTGCTTGGACAGGAGAACAGGCAACGAATGCTCTCCCAGACACTGCCATCATCAAAGGATGGAGACAGCTTCCCCAGGCACTGCCTGCAGCAGCTGAGGAGCTGGCACACCAGAGAGTACCAGAAGGACAGTTACACGTAGTTGTGTTTCTAAGACCACCAAGGTTCAGAGTGACTCCACTGCTATCTCCCACACCAGCGTTGGTTCACTCCTGCACACCACACACAGCTCCATTATCTCCTGCCAGGTTGGACCTGCCTGCTCCAGCACTGCCTCTCTCCCTGAACACTTTAGTGGATTCCTGGTAATCCTGCAAAATATCCACACAGAATTTTACTTCGTTCCACAAAAACCTCCTCAGAATAATTCAAGGTCAGGAAAGAAATCAGGCACCACTGAGCTAAAGACCTGGAGGGCTCATTACCATGATCTAGTCTTATTTCCCTGGAAAACACAGGCCATAACATTTCATCAGGGGATTCCTTTATGAAAGGCTAATAATCTGATGAAGAGAAGCCTAACCTTTTATTAAGGTGCCAAATCTTTATTTAAAGACACAGAGCAATGAAGAATTGACCACAGCTCTTGAACTGCTATTTGCCAAAAATTCTGCCCCATGTCTTCACTTTCAGTGGTACCAAAGCCAACTACAAAGCCAAACAGAAAAAAAGAAAACTCAAAGCCTAAGGATGGAATATGTGTGCTGAAACAAGGCAAAAAAAAATATGGGGAAACTCTGCATTTTAGGAGAGTTTCTGATTGTAATTTGAGGAGAGTATGTATAGACAGTATCATTTGCTATTCTGAAACAGAATAGGCTTTGATCTTGTTCACTAAACATGGAAGCCCACAGACAGAACACAAAAGCAAACACTGCAGTAAGTACTGCTGAAATGCAGACCCTGTCATGGTCCTTTCACATTTGCATGAAGCTTACGTTCATTAAAATGTGATTCTTACTTTTTCTTCAGAAATTCTTAAGGATAAGAACTATCAGCATGCGTGGATATTTCTTAAAATGAACCCCAGGCTAGTTGACTGTCTGGATAGGGATTATTAGCTTGACATCTCCTGAACTATAAGGGATTACAAATCAGAAGACATGTGCTGTTACAGTGTCTTCTAGGACCATTTATGCAGCTCCTGACTGTCAGTTTCTACTGGTTTGATTTTCTGTAGTCATTTTTCAAACGCTGTAAGAAGCTAAGGTTGCATATGTCAAGAACTACAACTTCATAGAATCATAGAATTATGGAATAGTTTGGGTTGGAAGGGACCTCAAGGTATCTCCTGTTTTGGCAAGTGGCTGAAGACTGGCCAATCTGGACTCAGTGGACTGTTTTTATAGCTATCTTCATGATGCTGCATGGAGTAAAAGCTTCAAAAAGGTTAGATGGAGCATTTATGTTATAGTCTATATAACAGAATAATTATAATAATCCTATATAGATTATAATTCTATATAACATAGAATTTATATTATAAGAAAGTGAATTTTAGCAAGGGAGGGATTTACAGAACTATGCTTAGTTTCCGTTATCTAGCTTGAGCTAATAGTTTCTAATCAAAACAAGCTCTGCTGCAATTAATTTACTTGAGTTAAAACACTACAGAAGTGGAGGATTTAGGGTTAAACTCAATGAATGAGGTATACACAAAACCATTTTTTTTTCTTGTCTTGCTGCTTTAGGTCAGTCTCACAAAACCCTTCAGCACCATCCAGACAAAGCCACAAGAGGATAAAGCTACATTGTCCGTCTCCAAGCACAAGATAGGTGTAAATTGATACCCACTTCACATGCATTCATAAGGCTCCTGTGAAAGCATGAACAGGTGCTTTGAGAAGATGGAAGGCAGTTGGAACTCTGAAAGCAATGCAAAATTCACGTTTGATTATACCTTTATCGTGCATGTGTTCTGAAAATTTCACACTAAAGAAACAGAAGTCACCCAACTGGGGTTTTTTCCTCAGCTCAGCTATTTTATTCACCTCTCCATTTGCCTTACAAGTGCCAATTTAAAACGTGGCACAACTGGCTCATAACGAAGAGAAGAGATGACATTCAGATTACACTGCATTTATTAAAGCAATAAAAAGATAGCACTAACCAGGGTCTTCCTAAATTTAAGTAGTGTTGCAAATTGTTCACCATCCTAGTTGCCCTCTCTAAAATTAGCTGGACAGATATTAATACCACTCCTGCTCCTTTTTGAGTAAGACTGCAGAAACAAACACTTTGTGGATTTCAGCACAACCTCAGCACTAAATCCTCCCAGCAGCACTTTCCCATGTAGTATTCTTCAGCTATCTCCTGAACTTCACCCAACTTCCAATTCACTCCCAAATGCCTTCTGATACCTAAAAAGGGCCTACAAGAAATCTGGAGAGGGCTTTTTAAAAGGGCATGTAGTGACAGAACAAGAGGGAATGGCTCTAACCTGAAAAAAAAGGTAGATTTACATCAGACATAAGGAAGAAATTCTTCACTATGTGCAGGTTGTGAGGCCCTGGCACAGGTTGCCCAGAGAAGCTGTGGCTGCCCCATCCCTGACAGTGTCCAAGGCCAGGTTGGACTGGGCTTGAAGCAACCTGGTCTACTGGAAGGCGTCCCTGCCCATGGCAGGGGGGTTAGAACTGAATGAGCTTTAAGGCCCCTTCCAACCCAAACCGTTCTGTGATTCTATTATTTATGGATTTCCAGTATTACATACCAATATGAAAGACAGTACTATAGTATGAAGTAGGCTGAAAAAAAAAACCCAAGAAACACTTGAATTCCTTTTTCTGCTTCAAGAATTTTTCAGGTTTTAGCTCTAGAAGACAAGACTCTACAAACAGGCCTCCTATGCAAAAAACACAGCCCACAAGAGCTGTATGGGAGAGACACCGTTCTCTCCAAACCTCCAAGAAAGCTTTCTGCACCAAGCTGTAACAGGATGGGGAGTGGGATAATCTCTGTAACTGAGATGCGTTTCAGTGGCTGGCACCCCTGGCAGTCCTAAAGGCCACTTTCTAATCCTACATTAATTATTTGTGACTTTCCAAGGAGCAATCTACATGGGCAAAGAAACACAGCCAGAAAACAGAGTGCCTCACCATCAGAGTATTTAGAACATACAGGCAAACACATGCACAGTGAAGTAGCTGTGGCTCTTTTGACATGAAAGGTACAAATTGGCTATGCTTGCATTACAACTCCATGTATCAACCTGGGCTGAGTAGGCTGGAAGGGATACCTCTTGCTAAATATCAAGGGCATACATATCCACCTTTATTGTGTTGCATGTGCTTTCACATTTAGGCACATCTTATAGACACACCAAGGAATTCCAGATGACCCTGCATTATCGCCCTTCACTGCATCTTGGAGGTATTACCAGAAAACTAGACTTTAAAGATGATCTGAATGACTACAAAGAGGTAATAACAAGAAACCTTGTAGATGAGCACAGAAAAGCTCTTACGATGGAGACCGCATGGGCAGTGTGGGCAAAAACATGTCAAAACTACTAATACATGAAAAGGAAGCCATGAATAGTTTGAGGATGGCATAAAAGCAGACAGAAAGCAAAAAGAAGCATTAAAAAGTTTTTTTTTAAAGTAAGGGTAAGACCCTCCTTGATGTGGTAGAAAAAAAGGATTTGGGGAGGTGAGATAAGGTCAGGTTACTAGATAATGCAGACTTCCTGAGTCGCAAATGGAGACAGCATGAATGTTAGAGATGCCAGAGATGAGCTGGTTACAGTAATTAAGGTTTGAGGCGGTGAGCTCAGCATCAGCGATCTAAAAAACATTACAGACAGCTCAACGAAGATATGTGCTGAGGGTACAGCTGCAATCCAAACAGCTAACAAGATGCTCGGCTACTGAGTGACATAGTGAATAATACACAAAATACTCCCCCTTTACACCAGTCAGTGCTGAATTCTCCTCTGGCATACTGTCCATGACCCTCCCAAAGCTCTGAAAGGTCCTGCAGAAACAAGTGGAGGTCAGAATGTAAGAATGAGAATAAGCAAGTGGGGGTGGAGGCAGAGGCAGGGACTATCACAGGAAGAGATCAAAAGGAATGAGATTTGTTTATCTCAGAAAGAAGAGAGGTAAGAAGGGACACAGTAAGATAAAATACCAAACACACTAGAGAGGAAGCATCTAACACTTCTCTTTACCTTTGTGCATAACATAAGAGTAAAGGAACATTCAATGAAACGAAGAGCTCATGTATTCAATGCTGATCAAAGGAAATTCTCTTTCACATAATGTGCAATTGGACAGTGGAAGGTATCACCATGGGAAGCAGTGGGGTCAAGAACTGTGCAGGATTCAAAGAAGGATTGGACAACTATGTGGATCACAGGAATATCCAGTCAGAACAATTATGCTAAACTTTGGAAGAAGTAAAAAGACAGGCTTTCAGAGTTTAAGCCAGTGCCTCACTATGGAAAAACTAAAATTAGGTTTCTACAGGGGTAGATTATACTACATCTTTTTCTAAAGTCCTCCTGTCTTCTTTGCAAGCACTTGATACTGCTCCCTTTAAGGCCAGATCATCAGTCTACATGAACTACACAGTTTGTATTTTCCCACTTCCACATCAGCTCCAGGGGCACTGAAAAGCTTTGTCTAGCTGTGACAATGTCAGCGAATTCAAACCTGCATTTTCTCACTTAGTGATATAGCTAGGGCACCACCTGCAGCAAATCAGCACAAGGCATTTTCATCACAACACAATTTCCTTTATCATGGGTGGCTATGACTGTGGAGCTGCGGCCACGTAGGCATGGAATGACGGTTTGCTACCTTCCTCCCCCCACCCCAGAGTCAAGCTCAGTCTTGCCTATTGTTTTGCATTCCGTTCTGCAGAAAGGCCAAAGCTTAATCACAACCTAAGCTTAAACTGCAGCAAGTATCTCTCTGTTAAGGGGCTTGTGCATATGAACCTCCCAGTTCCTGACAATATACCCCTAGGAGCTAACCTTTTCTAACAGAAGTGGTTTACAGTCTTCTCTAGCCATGACACTAAATGAAAGGAGCCCATGCTTTCTGTCAAGGTCCATATGGTTAATCTGTAGGCTCTAAACTGTATCTACCAGCTTCTGGACCTCAGATCTAAACAGGAGATACAGGCTCCATTCACATAAGCCCAGCTCCGGTAGCAGCAGTTGCGTATTTGCACCACAGCACATGTAAATTTACTTCAAGTGCCTCTCTGATGCCTACACAACCAAGCACAGATTTTTCTGCATAGTTCTGGTAGGCTTAGGTACTTGAAACGTATTTAATTACAGCTTAAATACTAACATCCCCTTTTGTAAGTACAGTTGCTTGCAGTTTTCCCTTCCTTCCCTAGCCTTGTAAATTAACCAATTCAGCCTGTTGCTGCCCTACATTCTCATAAGCAGCAGCTCAACAACTTTTGTCTTAACTAGATCTGAAGCCACCTCATTTTCATATGGAATGATCTTGAGCAGGATCAAAAGAGCAGAACAACATTTACCTTCCCCCTGCCCTTTTCTCCTCTTTGAATGCGGGTTGGGGGAACTCACATTCACTATGACTTGTGTGCAAAGGCTGATACTTCTTTTACCAGACAGATACAGTTTAGGAACCCGCACAAACTGAATCCAAATAAAGTCAAACCCTGAAACACTGGGGTTTAGGGGATTCTTCCCCTAAATCAGTTTGCTGGTTTATCTGGGATTTTACTGTCCTGCTTGTTCCACGTGACAGTTCATGGGCTGTAACTGTGCATCACTCACTTGACTGAGTTACCTGTCCCTGAATCTGTATTCACTTTTAGGCAACTCAGTGAAGTCAGAAAGTAGCTATCTTTTTTTTGTGCAGCAGTTTGTGAAGTTTCTGCTCTCTGCTCAGCAACACTTCCTTAATTTTTATAATCCCGTAGCACTGTGAGTATTGTCTGGTAACGGTACTGATCATTTCTGTAATTTTAAAATCTCTTTAAGGTCTCTTTGACCCCTCAGAATGAGCCTCTTAACTTTGCCCCAGAACTGAATTCATCAAAACTATTAAGAGTTTAGTTGCTTTACAATGCACCTTTCTCCAAACATAACCTTTCTGAGACAGTGACCCATGCTCCATGCAGTATTCTGGAGGGGCCTAATAACTGGCTTCCAAAGGACTGTATTGCTTCTTTCTTGGTGCATTATAGCTCACTGTTCCACTGGTCTAGTGTCTTGTTTGCCTTTTTTATTGCAGATGTGCACTGAAGTGATGGTTTCTATGGGTTTTTTTCCACAGTAACCCCTTTCTCCCTCTGATCAGCGTGCTGGATGTAACACCCATTCCCTACATTTGCTCTTTGTTCCCAGACTAATTACTTTTCATTTTCCATACCAAGCAGCATTTGCCATCTGCTGGCTCATCAGCTAAATGATCCAAATCCCTTTTGAATCCTCTTGCATTGTTCCCTATCGCTTCTCTGTGCTTCCAGTTTTACTATCCAACCAGTGGAGATTTCACACACACAGAGCTCAGCTGAGACACAGGAGTGGAGACACGGGAATCCACAGGATCTTTTCACACCCTGGGCAGAGCATCCACCTGGATTTGCCACTTGCTGCATTCATACAGAAAAGAAGAGTTAGGTTTGGCAAAAATTAGGCTCACATATGCTTCAGCCTGCTTGAGATAAAGGATGGCTTGAAGCCCAGGCCCTGCGCTGCAGGACAGTGCACGGCAGCATCTTACACCAGGGATCCCAAAGATTGTGGATGGGCTGCTGAAGCTTTCAGAGACTCCATCTGGTGTGTCAACACCAAGATACAGCACGCACTCCACTCCCCACCTCACAGCTCTCACTACTAGTACTGGAAGAAGAGGCACATACCACATCTCCACCTTGTCCTGTTTGTGTGCGTGTCTGCACATGTGTGCACATGGGGAAAGGGGAAAAGGAAAGAGGAACATGGAAACAAAATGAGACTTCACCCGTATAGAAACCAGCACCACTGTAGCCCCATAGGCAAAAAAAGAATTTCCTCTCAGCCCAACAGTGTACCTTCTGAAAACCCAGCACAAAGCACTCATTCTGAACCCCCGCAGGAAATGTGTGAAAGGCCAGATGCGTGTGGCACAAGCAGGGATCTTATATGGAGGGCCAGATGTGTGTGGCAGGAGCCGGGGTCAGGTGAGGAGACACACTCTTTTCCCATCTCTGAGTACTAGAATAGCACGGGCTAAGCACTGATGCTTTTAAAGCAGGGTTTATGGGTAAGCCTCATGGTGTGCTGATGCACGTGCCACACAGCATTCTCTTGAAACTCGTCTGTCTTAGTCACAGCAAACCTGACTTGCTGCTCTATTGCCTTTGCCTTATTTTGTTTGTCATTTGAGAAAGAAATTGTTTTGGATTACCCAGAGTGAGCAATCTTTTGGAGGATCTTTACCAGTGTTCCTTTGAAAGCACTGAATGCACTCGAGGCATCATCAGTTGCCTAAGATGTATTCAGGTAAGAGAAGAGCTAGACAACCTGTGCATTTTCTTGCAAATTTTATGACCCTTTATTTATGTGGAAAATGACCAGAGTAGTCAGTTCAGGAAGTTAAGATTTTGCAGCCGCTTTATGGTCCACATGTAAAAAGATCTATTTTTTTTAAAGTGCATTGACTTTTCTGAATGCCAAGTTCAGCTAGACTTGATTTCAAACTTGGGTTTCATTTCAAACATTTGCTGCTCCCAGTTACAGTGGTGTTACATGGCAATTTGAGTTAGGAGCACAAAACAGATATATCTTTAATAAGCTACACACATCAGAGGAAATAATTTGTGCTATGTCTTTCTCGGACAGCAAATCAGCATACCCTGACTAACTAATGTGCCCTTGTGATTGCGATTGGAGATACTGCATTTTGTCCCAAACTTTCCACACACTTAAAATGAGCTGGGGCTCTAGGTGCTCAGCATTTCTGAAAAGCAATTTTTATACCTGTTTGAGCATGGAAAAATCAGCATTTGCTCCATTCCAGACCCATATCCCCTGTTCTGCTAGGACAGAGTAGTAGGAAGAAAGAGGTTTGGCAATTCAAGGCAGCATTCTGTTACTCTTTTTTAATGTGTAAGTTGGAGGAATTCATCACAGGCATGAGTGGAAAGATTTGTCATAGTCCTCCTCCTAGTCTCAGGTCTCAGAGAAGAGAACAAAGCTCCAAGCCAAATTTCACTTAGCTTCATGTCTGAAGAGTTTGCATTCCTGGAGAACAGTGACAGACAATATTCAGCCTTTTTAAACAATAAAACTCTTGCAATCTGTTTCCAATCTGCTCCTCTACATTGCAGCTGTATGATTTGTGCAGCACGCAGCCCTGTAGAATTGCCCAGAATTCAGGAGTGTGATTTGAGCATGCATCTGTAATATGACTTGATTCACTGGAACTTTTTAAAACCTCCTCTACCACAACATTCAGACACAACCTGGCACCTCAACCTTGCTTCCCCTTCTAGCAAATTTGCATCCAGTGAAAGTAAGACAGTAATCTTGCAAAAAGGGAAGGATTCAATGTTCCTTCGATGAAAGTATGATTTTCTCTATCTCATCATCTGAAGCAATTGAAACTCTCTCCAAGACCATCGGAGAGGCCTCTGCCTACGTGCAAAAGAAAAAAAAAAACCACAAAAAAACCCAATAAAACAAACCGTACTGATGTCTTCTCCTCTGTCTCACAAACATCCTCCAGATCTTTTCCTACCTCTATCCTCAGCACAAGCTTCCTTTCTTTTATACTTTCTACTACTAGCTTGGTTGTGACATTCCTGCCATTTCATCCTGCTGACTTGCTGCCCTCTTTTGCCTATGTTACTAGACACATTCTACATGTTTATCCCTTCCTTTAGTGTCATGGCAATTCTGTCTCCCTCTTAGACACCACACTGGCCTGAAACCTGGAGGAGACCAGACTATTTCAAGAGACTGCTTTCTTAGGAGCTGTCAGTGGGTTTTCCAGCAGCCTAGAAGAGTCAAATGGTGAAGTGGTCCCTACTACCTTTAATGCACATTCTCCCTTAGCTTCATTTCCCAGGTAGCCATTTCATGTAATACTTGGATTTGTAACAAAGACATTTGGTTTGTCTTACCCAATTGTTTATTTTCTTGTTAACCCTTTCTTTTCCGGTGTCTTTCGCAATTAAAAGAGAAGTTCTGATTCTGTAGCCAATAATCTGACATCACGTAAGAAGACTGATGAACGGCAGAAAAGTGAGAAGAAAGAGACTTCTGTAAGTAAGATTCATCTTCGTTAATATAAAACATTCCAGAACATAGACTTTTACATATGAACAAGTCACCCTAGGGACTCTTTATAGTCAGTGGAGACAGGTCCATTCAAGGCTAGCTTAGCTGTAGGTATCGAAATTAGAAGAAATCGATTCAATCTTAATTTTCGCATTCCAATTGCATATTCTTTGTCAGATTCCTTAAATCCACTGCATCCACCTTGCTGATGTCAATGGCATTTCTCAGCACTCACATTCTTGGAGCTACCACAAGGCTTCTCATGCAAAAACATGCCAGAGTGCAGCTTTGTCTTCCAAATTACCTCAGGATTCTTCCTGGCTCTTAACTGCAAGCTGCAAGAGAATCTCTGTAACTTGTTTTTTCCGGATATGGCACTCACCATTATTCAGGTACCTCAAACCCTCAGAGACAGAACAAACATACTAATTTCCACCACTGAAAAGCTGAGCTCTTCCATGGGTTTGTAGGGAAAGAAACCCATCAGTAATGCCTTGCCGTCTGTGCAAAGAGAATATGCAAGCCTGTTTGAATGATTCCAATGGCATCCATTAAATCCCTGATCACAGTGAAAAATAAAACAGAAGTTAAATTTACAGACTTCCATATAACTGAGATCTCAAACAATCCTGAAGAGAAGGAACACACTGACTCCAAGCAGAAAAAAGGAAGAACTGGAGGTAACTGGCTTTGTAACAGAAAAATCCTTCTCCTGCCTTAACACAAATGGAGAGTACCTGGAGTTTACAGCAGGAAACGAACATTTCAGAGAGTAAAAACTCCCCTCCTTTGCAACTTGTAACTAGGCCGACAAGGGCCTGCTAAGTCCTGCAGTCAGCAGGGAATCCATCTGATCACTATGAAGGGGCATCCACGTTTCTGAGTATGGAGAAACCGGGGAGCTGGGTGAGACACACAGCTTTGAGCTTCTTTCTATTCTTGTGATTGATCCAATACAGCTACCTAAGGTTTTGTTGTTGATTTGTTGGGGTTTTTTTTCCAGTTGCCTAACAGTGACAAGCTCCAAGCTCCAATTTTTGAATGCTCCAAGCTCAGCTGGAAATTATGAAGAAACTACAATAAGAAACTGAAATCAAGGACTCCATCTCAACTTCTCTTTGGAGACACAGAACTTATAATAGACAAGTGAATATTGGCTTAGGAAGACTATGAGAAGAAAAGGTCAGTAGCACAGAGGCACACACATTACACCCATATACAGAGAGTATGTTATTACCTAACAATATCTTTGACCACTGAGTCATGGTTTCAGATTCACTGAGAACTGAGCTGCATATGGCAGTCCATTCATGTACATTTGCTCTTCACAAAGACCAATTTTTCATTGAGGGAGCTGCTGAAATGGAGATACCAGAACACTATCAGGATGATGTAGAAATCTTTGCAGATGTACAATTTTCATATAAAATAAGTTCCACTGCAGTGTCCTACACTGCTTCTACACAAAATTACTCAAAATAAAGCTTATTTTTACACAGTCTTCTCAGTTCTGAGGACAGACGCAGCCCTGACATATGACTGGGGGAGGACACTTCATCATTTAGCTGCGACCACAGAATTTGCACCAGTTAAGAGTGTTACACCCATAAGTGGTGATGAGCAAGGGGAGAAGAGGACTGAGTGATCTTTAGACTATTTAATAAATCCACACTTTGTGCAAGATAGCCCTGATGCATTGATCCATTCTGTCCACTTTTGCACTGCTCCAAAAACAGCTACTGGGGAGTAAAGTAGGTTGGTAAAATAAAGCCATTGTGCAGGCTCATGTCCCAGTATTTTTGCTCTTCTTAGTCGGGCAGATCGAAGATACAGGAGACATATCCATTGGTAACACCTTCATCTTCAACCATCGTCTTGTGGACTGCAGCAGTAATGTTAACAGCCATATTGCTTCACCATTAGCAAAATGCCCAGAGCTACCTGTTGGCTCTGATTCTTTCTGATGACCTTCCCAGGTTTGTCCGGTTTTTGTAATTGTTTTGTTTCCTACCATCTTTTACCTAGATCTTTGTTCTTGAGAGTGCCTTCTGTGCAAAGAGCCCCACAGCCATTCCCCTAATGCCAGGCCCAAATGCAGACTGCTGCTCTCTGAAAGTTTTGATCTTATGTTGCTTTATCCTTTCAGAGCTGACCTTAGTAACATGCTTAGAAAAAGAAGGGGGTGAGAAGGGAAGGGAAGCCTGTTGCAAATGTAGATTATCCTGCAGAGGTTTCCTTTTTTTCTGTGATGTCTAAAAATCATGTGTGTGAGAGAGAGACAGTGATTCCTATGCCTGGCTAGAAATCCTCCTTACCTTCTTTCACTATTGAAACAGAGGGAGCAGCTCTGCTTAGCCAAAGTAATTATGACTGTAATAAAACATAATATTCTGCCTAAAAAATACCTGACTGCATTGTATTTTAGGAGCCAACGAAAATGGGGATCATGGTTTTAAAGTGCGTGTCCACTAGCGGCAGGCCTTTGTACAACGTATTAATGCCAGAACCAAACATACTGCAGATGAGGCTGTACAACAGCAGTTTCACTGGTTACCACAAAACAATAGTGCTCGGTCAGGAAACCACTGCAATAATCCTGCAGCTTTCACATGTCAATATTTAGGGCATCACTACAGCAGCACTGCAGGAGTTGTGAAATGTGTCTCCGCCGTTCCTGATTACCTCTGTCCTGTCAGGGACGTGCGAAACCGCCGATGAGCACGTACTCTCCTTTCCCTCCGGCTGCTTGACCCATTATTCACCTGCGGCGGGGAAGAAGGGACGGGCAAAGGGCTTCCACCGGCGCTGTTCAGCCGCCACTGGTGCCTCAGCAGCGCCTAAAGGCCTCAGAGGGAGGGCGGCAAGCGGGGGCTGCCCCCGGCCGGAGCGGGCTCTCTGGGGCCGCGGCCAACCCCGCCGCCCGCCCTCAGCTCCGGGTCAGCGGCTTGCCGGGCATGCCGGGCTCTCCGCACCCGCGGGCCGCCAGCCGGGGGAGGAAAAGCGGCGCGGGGAGGGGGCAGGCAGGGCGGGCCGTGGCCGCAATGCAGCACCGCCTCGCAGGGAGACGCCATGGCCGCCCAGACTGCCCTGCAATGTCGGCGTCTCCCCGTTAGGTGCTGCTGCTGGCCGCCCGTGCGGTACCAAGGTAGCGAAGGGCAGAGCCCGAAGCAGCGACAGGTCGCTGTGCTGAGCGTGATTCGGGATAAGTATGCACATCTGCACAAACCAGACTTGTGCGCGCAAAGCGTATGAGGGGGTGAGGGTGGGTACTGTGTGCCAAACTGCGGAATTAATTCCAGCGCTGAACCTAGGGGTGTGAAAGGGTCCGAAGCACCCTGAGGTGAATTCAGTGTCCTCTGTTTTCACCTCCGGTATAAAACGCACCTCTGCAGTTACTGCTGAAAACGGAACTTGAAGTGGGGAGTCCCCCACCTGGCAGGAATTCTACACAGGTGGCTCTTCCAAGAACTACAGAAAAGTAAGGATAGACCTACTGTACGACATGGTCGGGCAGTTCGCTGTCACGCTGCAGCCGTTCTCAATCGGTTATTTGCCTGTCAAGGGGCACCACTGCCACATAACAAGAGCTACAGAAGCTGCAGGCTAGCGGCTCGTTCAGAGAATCAGAATGTGGCAACTGGCCGCCAGCTTCACCCGATCGAGCCTGGAGTTTGGAGATGGGATGAGGGTGGTGAGCCTTCTTCTACTATATCATCAGTTGGCAATGCTTTTCCCCTTAAACATAACCACCTATAGACCAGCAAAATGGCAAGCAGTGGAATAGCCAACGTTAAGCTTTCTCCTTTCCCTGCACAATAGCAAAAGACTGGCAAGCTCTCGTGTTTGTACATACTATGACAGCCCAAGATAACTCTAAGAAATGCATGAGACTAGAAGGAATACACAGAAGTACCAGAGTGGTGAGAGATCCTCCACCAGTGGCCTGCCTTTTTTGACAGTGTGGGACCCCGAGTTGTTCTATTTACAGCAGCAGCTCACAAAGGCCCACAACACAGAGTCTGTCATATCTCACCTGGAAATTCCTTTGTGCTGAAGTTACTGGAATTACACCAGACATAGTTTTTGTAAGTTAAAGCAGATTCTGAGTCACAAAGTGGGATTTGAATCTAGTGGGAAAGTGGGATTCCCTGACTCAGTTCAAGGGATGTGATTCTCCCCCTCTACTCTGCTCTAGTGGGACCCCAGCTGGAGTACTGCGTCCAGCTCTGGGGACCCCAACATAAGAGGGATGTGGATTTGTTGGACCAAGTTTAAAGGAGGCCATGAAGATGATCAGAGGGCTGGAGAACACCTCCTATGGAGACAGAGTGAGAGAGTTGGAGTTGTTCAGCCTGAAGAAGAGAAGGCTCCGGGGAGACCTTATTTTGGCCTTTCAGTACCTAAAGGGGCCTACAAGCAATCTGGAGAGGGACTTTTTACAAGGACATATACCAACAGGACAGGGGTGAATGACTTGAAGCTGAAAGAGGAGACATTTAGATTAGATATTAGGAAGCTCTTCACTGTGAGGATGGTGAGGCACTGGCACAGAGAAGCCGTGGCTGCCCCATCCCTGGCAGTGTTCAAGGACATAGATGGGTTTCGAGCAACCTCACCTAGTGGAAGGTGTTCCTGCCCATGGCAGGGGGTTGGAACAATTTGATCTTTGAAAGACCCTTCCAACCCCAGCCATTCTATGAACCTAGGATTTATAGATAAAGGTTCCTCAGCAATTACCTCATTGAGATGCCCCAGCTAAGACCACAGTCCCACTGAGAGGAGGCCTGTACATACAGCACCTGTTTCCCCAGACCCAGATTTAATTCCAAACTTGGTGAAGACAGAGAGAATGCTTTTACTGAAGTCAGCACACTTTGAGCCAGGCTTCACTCTGTAAATATTTACCGATGAATAAGCATAGGACCCGGTTCCCAATCTGGCTACCATAACCAAAGATGTTTCTCTGTCAGCTCAGGAGCCCATGAGTGCAGATGCATTGCAGATGCACAAGGGCTTTACAGGACAGAAGATAAATTAATCCTGATAATAATTACCCCTTTTGCTAAATTTTCCAGTCTTTATTCTCTGTTTAACATTAATTCCCTTCCTTTTCTGACGCTTAAACTAATATTGGCTTGGTTTAACTAACTGTAAGTAATCTTTGCTGAAAGTATAGGATGGCTACTTCAGGCTTTTTCACTGTTAACTCTTATCCCAGCTTTACTTCACAGAACACAAGAGTTGTCCCCACATGCTTCTCAAAATAATGGTTGGTTCCTCTTATAATCTGCTTAGATGCCAGCTTCTATTTAGAAATAAAATACAATCATTGACTAACCACTTTAAAGCTGCTTTGTGCTAACTTAAATTAATCCCTATTCCACTTGTTTTTCTGCCTTTCTGCTCCACAACTGCCCCCTAGAGAAATAGTTCTGCGAGGGAAAAATAAGATGCACATCCAGTCACGCAGTACTTTCAACAATTAGTTTGCAGTAGACTGGCAAGGACTCAGATTGGTAGAGGCATTTCTTAGCAAAACCAGAAAACGCTGACCCAGAGGCACAGATATATTTAGATAACATAACTTTTCTGAACAAAGTATTTTTCAGAACCTTTTCTTTTTCCCCCAGGCAATATAATTGCTGATGACAATTAGCCAGGACGTGGCCAGCCACAACATCTCCAAAATTTGACAGGTCAAAACTTCAGTTAATGCTTCCCTCTGGCAGGGAACATCCACGTTTTTGAGAGGGTTTTCATTAAAACACTGAATGCAAGCCAAGTGTTTGGTGTTTCTTTTACAGGTGCTGGAAGGTTTCCTATATTTCTAAGCAAAATAAAGAAACCATGCCCTGCCTAAAATAGCTGACGGTCAACCCACCTTGGTAGCCCTGAACTTGACATTTTCTTATCCTACCTGGTGCCTTGGGCACAGCCTCTGGGGAACAGTCTCGGCATTCACAAAGGCCTTGGGTTTATCACCCAGTTCAGGGCATGAAAATACTTGAAACTAACATTTTTCACAGAACAGGAGGACTGTTCAGTGCAAGTGGAGAAAAGAAGGCTCCACATAAGCACTTTTCTCAGAGGGACACATACGGCTTCATCCCTGGAACTGAGTCCCTGTGTACAGGCAGATGTGTCTCTAAGCCTGGCTGGAGTTTCGCCCAGTATTCAAAGGGAACTCGCAGCAGATCTATCCATGTGGACACAGTTATAGGACTGGGGATATTTTTTATTTATTTTTTTTTTTAAAAAAGAAGAATTGCATATAATAGAGGAGGTAACTGTAACAAACAATTCTTTTGTAAGTAGCACAGTACAGCCTGGTTTCCTGAGATTTGTGTCTTATTTCCCTTATTTCCCTTACATTCCCATACCAATGACCGCTTTCCTGTACAAGGACCCCCACATAGCACATGCCTGCCCCTACAACTGCTCCTTCCTTCTTCCCACCTGCCCCACACACTTCACCCCAGTGCTCTCCCATGAGCTGTAACTGGGGAAGAAGAACTGGAAAAGGATCTACACCCTAGCTGGTTTGGCACAGGAGTGTGCTGGCTGGCAAGACAGCTCAGCAAGTGAGTTACCTTGGATTCTCATGCTGCCTCACTGCTCTTCGTTCTAATAAAACTTTAATGGCATTGTATGGTTGAGGCTGAGAACCCTCATCAAACTGGGCTGAAATAGCCACTGGACTTCAAAGTTACCAGGGAAAAGCAGGCACCACTGTTGCACTTCCCTTGGAAGCCCGTCTACTTAAAACTGCAGAATCGCAGGTGAGGAGCCAGTGGGTGTTATTCCGAGTGAGGTGAACAAGCAGGTTTTCCCTGTGAGAGAAACCCCTTCTAGTGCGAGGCTAGCGAATGAGGCTCAGCCCCACTTCAGCCATCAGGGCCCAGCCGGAGCAGAGGCATCCCTGGGTCACCTTCCCTCCCCAATCAGCGAACCGCTCCAGACAGGGACAGCCTAGAGCGGCCCCTCCAGAAGGCCCAGCAGACCCGCAGCGGGGCTGGGTAGGGCCCTGAGGGGTCGATGCCCCGACACAACCCAATGCGGGCCTCCCCCACCCGCTTCCTTCCCGAGCAGCGGCAGCACCAGGTGGAACAGACGCGGTGGTGCCGCCCCACAGCGCAAGGCAGGCGGGCCGCGCCCGTGTCGGGGGAGCACACACCTGCCAGTTCCCTCCCCGCAGGCCGCCCGCCCGCTCGCACCGGGGCCTGCCCGCCGCCTGCTGCGCTCACAGGAGAGGCGGCGGCACTGCGGGCGAAGCCAGCTGTCGGGCCGATGGCTGCGTGCCGCCTCCGGCACAGGGATTAGCTCCCATCCCATCCTATCCCGGTGTGAAACGCCCGCACGCATCGCCGCCGCTGCAGCAGCAGCCCCCGCACATGCGGCGCACCCGTCCGGCCGCCAGGG
>JAOEHY010007917.1:0-10979 GCA_025447955.1 Psilopsiagon aurifrons
CCTGCCCATGGCAGGGGGGTTGGAACTAGATGATCTTAAGGTCCTTTCCGACCCTAACTATTCTATGATTCTATGATCTCTTCATAAACCCCTGTGTTTCATGAATTTGTGGCTGATTTTAACAGCTGCATTAGGTGGGAGGATGCTATGTAAAAGAACATTGGGAAAATGGAAACAGTGATGGAAATAAAAGGGAAATGTTCCAGATTGAAGCATATTAAAAGTGCAGAAGACTGGATTGAGGGGGGAGAGGTTTTTTTAAATTGAGCAAAAAGCTGAAGTGGGGAAAACAAAGGGAGGAGAAGGATGTGATGGAAAGTCAAGGTGTTTGTCTTATCTTACAGTTTTGGGTTTAAGTGGGGACTGATATACCATGTGCAAGTCTCATTTTTTGGGGAAACTAGTAATGGAAAAAGTAAACAGTCCTGTAAGAAGAGAGAATAGTAGGGAAGCAGACAGGAGACAGCTTTCCAGGGCTTGCTGGCTGAAGGAGGGGAGATAGGAAAAAGGAATGTGTTGAGGGCTAAGCCACAGCTGAATGACCTGATGACTGGAGAGGCTGTGTGAGATGGGGCAGCTGTGGTAATGGCAAGGGCTACTATCCTTGAGTGAGTGTGGAGGGCAAGCTCCTTTAGTGCTGGAACTATGAAGAGCTAGATCAGCTACAGGTTAAAGGAAGGAGGTTTAATGTTGCCTTAAGGTTAGAGACTGGAGCCACAAGAGGTCCACATCTAGAGCTCAGAGTGTAGCTACATGTCTGATGAATGGAGGAGAGGAAGTGCAGGAGAACCAACGAGTCCTGAGGCCAACTGGAAGAGGCCATCTATACTTGTCTCATTATCAAGGGGGAAGAACATTATCCTAAATTAGACTGTTGGGATTCCTCCAGATGAATGAAATTTAGGAAAGGCATCATTATACCACTATTTTTTTCCCAATGCAATGACTGCCAAAATAAAAGCTGTGTAGGGAATGAAAAGGGAGTGATTGCAAGAAGTAGGTATGGCTCTAGGATACTCTTGCTTTTGCCAGTGGCATGTATTTGTTAGTGTTCCCAAACACTTTTTAGGAGCAGTGAACTGGCAGAGAGCCAGATAAATATATAACTCAGTACAGAGAGAGTTAGTGTTATATGTGTGCTTTCATTGAGCAGGTTATAAACCTGTAGATCTTGCTTCTACTTTGCCTTCATAAGGAGTGGGCTTAATGGGTAACTGGAGAAATTGCTACTTGCTTTGTCTTCCTGCTTGCATTTGATAAGAGGTGAAGTTTTTGGTGAGAGAAGTATTGCCTGGAAGACAGTGTTCTTCTCCAGACACCTTGATGATATCCCAGTTAATTTCACTGCAAGTAAACATAAGGCCGAAGTTGGACACAGAAAATGAAATTCAGGCCTTTATAAACAGACATAAATCCCATTGGAACTGCCAGCCAGGGGGATGTTGACAGGCTTGAGAGGTGAGCCTCTGCAAATCATGTGAAGGTCACCAGGGCCAAGTGTGTGGTCCCACACATGGGTTGGAGCGACCATGAGCACAAATATAGGCTGGGCAGAGAATATATTGCAGAGCCCTGAGGAGGCATTGGCCAGACAAAAAGCTCAACATGACCTGATAAAATGCTGCTTACAGCCCAAAAAGGCAAATATCCTGGGCCACGTCAAAAGGAGTGCAACTAGCAGGTTGAGAGGTCTTCTGCCCCTCTGCTCACTCTGGAGTTTAGTATTCCAACTGGAATACTGTATTCGGCTCTGGAGCCTCCAACACAAGAAGGATTTGGGTCTGTTTGAAAAAGTGCAGAGGAGGGCCACAAAGATGGTCAGAGGGTTGGAGCACCTCTCCTATGGAGGCAGACTGAGAGAGTTAGGCTCCTTCAGCCTGGAAAAGAGAAGGCTCTGGGGATAGCTTGTAACAGCATTCCACTACCAAAAGAGGCCTACAAGAAATTTGGAGGGGGATTTTTTACAAGGGCATGTAGTAACAGGAAAAGGGGGAATGGCTTTAAACTGAAAGAGGGTAGATTTAGATTAAACATTAGGTAAAAGTTCTCTACTATGAAGGTGGTGAGACACTGGAACAAGTTGCCCAGAGAAGCTGTGGATGCTCCATCCCTGGAAGTGTTCAAGGCCAGGCTAGACAGGGCTTTGACCAACCTGGTCTAGTGAAAGATGTTCCTGCCCATGGCAGGTGGGTTGGAACTAGATGGTTAACTTTAACTTGTCTTTTTAACCTAAACCATTCTGTGATTCTATGAATTGATGGGGCTTGTGACTTCAATCAAATTTGATTTGCCTCACACAGCTCAATCAATCCAAATGCAGTACACTGGGTAATGGAGACCAGTGTTTTACTTTATTGGCCTTGAATATGTATGAAGGTAATATCATACATATTCAAGATGTATGAAGATGTAGAATGGATAACTGTTGAAACTTCTTGAAATAGAACATTCTTTCTGAGGAGGAATTTTAATGAAGTTGAATAAATAAAAAATTTAGACTATTTCAGAATGTTTTATCCCTTTCTGCTCTTTCTACACTTTGGCACAACATTTCTATGTTCAAATAAATGTCTTATGCTAAGCAGGAATCGATGCATGATCTGTGCACAATGCACTTCGAGCCCTATGACTGGTGTATCAAGATGGATGAGTTCTGATGGACGGCTGTGGCTTACGTCACTTACATGGCTGCTGTCTTTACTGCCAAAAGAGAATGGCTGTTGTACTAAATGATTTTGTACTCTGGGCCTGCTAGTACTTCCCCAGTGCTGCTGTAGGGAGCTCTCTGTTTTTCCCCTTTTGTTGCTTTACTAAGATACCCAAAAGGTCTGCTTTCACTTTGAGGAAAGAGGTCATGCTAGAAGATAAGCCAGAGAAAGGCACTCCTAAAGGAAAAGGGATGTAGGGATTGGAATTATTCTTGATTTAGCTGCAGGACTGGTAGGTGTTACCCAGCACACCTCAAGTTTGGGATACTTGCCTCCCCCAAATAAAAGTTGCAGTACAAGCCGATTGCACATGATTCTGCACAGCCTTATATGTACCACTGCCTTTGCAGAATAAAGGATAAGTCTCGCATGACAAATAAATTGCCTTTTGCTCTCCTTAGCTATTTCAGGTGAGGCAGAGTTATAATGTTGAGTCAGCTAAAACTCAGACCTAACAGAAAAATGGATCTTTTTTTCCCTGCGTTATGCATGTCACCAGAGAAGATCCTTGAGACAGCTCTATTACAGGTGCAGCTGAATCCATAAGGCATATTCTTTTTTCTCCTTTTTTTTTCTTTTTCATTCAGATGACTCCTCCTCTTCCATTTCCTAAATTCCCACTTTCAACAAGAGAAAAGTAGGTATTATTTTGTACAATGTTTCCTGTCATACCAATCGCCTTTTGTGGCATTTGCTGCTTGAATAGCCCAGCTTCAGTGGTTTTAAGTTGGTATTTTTTTTTTTGCTGTTGGGATTTTATTATTTTTTTTTCATACTGTTTTCACTTAGGGCAGTACAAATTTCTCTGGAAATCTATGACAATCAATTAAGGAAATGAGAAAATAGAATGCTTGTAATTAAGATAATCAAGCTACACAAAATCCACCCTACTAGTGCTAGTATCTGTGTATCTCCAAGCTGTATATTAATTAACCACCATGTAAGTGTTGCAATTAGACTTGGGCTGCCATGGTGAAAATGACAGAAAAATGAAAGTGATTGGAGGGGTTTTTACTGTCCGTGAAACTCTTTGTTGGTTTAAAGCATCTCTCTCTGATTTGTGAGGTTGCTGCATTTTTTCAAACTATTTTTTACAGATCTGCTTTTGCAGCACCATATTCTCCCCTTTGAAAACTGAGCCTATTCCCTGGCATTGCGTTTTCAGACAGTACCCTTTACATCTTTATAGAAAGAAGTGAAGAAGAAAACTTACAGGACACCTTCAGGTTTTAAGTTTTGTTCTTAATTTTTGTTTTTATTTGACATTGATACCAAAAAATAGTATCTTGATTAACAGCTTTGCTGGCAATCCCACAAAACTGTAAATAATACTTTTAAAGAACACACTCCTACAGACACTATAGATAAAACAATATATACAATTTAGACAAATAAATACATAAGTACAGCCATATATAATGTAACACGTAACGTTTGGTTACTGTTGACAAGCTTTTCTAGTTAATTACACTCTTCATTTACAAATTACCATTGCCATCTACATTATAAAGACCAAAAAAAAAAAAAAATCCCAATAAAGAATCAAAATTGATATTTAACATTATTATTAGGAAAGATGGAAAATGAACCTTGAGACTTCTGTTTAAGTACTCTCAGGCTTTTAGCAAAAAAATGCCTTTGGGAAAAACTCCTCCTAAAAGAGAGCAGTTTTCCCCCGAGATTCTTCAATCAATGTGCTTTGTTCACATATGTTCTGGAATCGAAATGTGATTATAGTCACACTTCTGAAGTGACTAGAAGTCAGCCTGTCTTAACCTAGTTGTCATATGTCCCATGCCCAGTGAAACAAAATGACCTTTAAGTAACACGGATATTTCTTTGAATAAAGGAAACCTAATGCAAACATTTGTTTGCTCACAGTACCCCATGTGGCACGAATACTACTGAGTGGAAGGGTAGCAAGCTTCCCCTATGTGTAGGCAGACATATTGCTCCCTTTCCAGGTTGCAATATTGCAATTTCTGAGCAAAGAGAAAATAATAAATTTGTTAAGTGTAACAAGCTAGTGAAGTCTAGTATCAGAAAATTAACAGATGTAGAAAATTAGGCTTTTGTTGTGTTCTTTTAAATTCACTTGTCAATAAAAGTCTTGTACATTCAAAAGTTAGGGCACACATGCTTAAGGCTCTTGAAACACTGGACAAATATAATGCCTATCTCAGCTCCATGCATAACAGAATATTACATAGCAAGCAGACTTTACACATATATACAGCTGAATACAGAGGAAAATGTCTTAGAAGTATGTACATCAGTTTCAAGATGAACATTTACATTTCTGAAGTTCTATCTATTTATAAATGGCAGGAGATAATTTTTTTTCAGATGCTGTTTTCAAGGTGTACCTACCAATCATTAATGCAGTCTACTTGTACTAGGAGAAATTCAAGGCTGCGTACCATGCCTCTCAAGCCCTGAGGTACCTGGAATGGGAGCCCTGCTGTCTATTTGGTTACAAACCAAAAGCCACAAGCATGAGCAGAAGTAAGGCCATCAAATCCATTTGGCTGTGGATTCAGAAACTCCAAATTACTGCACCGTGATGAGGGATAGCAGAAGTGATTGCACCCTTTGGGTTGCGGTTATTACAAAGTGTGTTCCTGGTAGGATGGCATCCATGCTGTTTGGCCTGCCTGATGGCTGAGGATGAATTCCACCCTTGTTTCCCTTTCTAAACAAGCATACTCTAGGGATTGGGTAAGAAAAGCTGAACTTCACCCAATCTGTGTATGTGTTATATTCATCTATGCAATTAGTTGGACCTTGTTTAGCTAGAGTTCTGAGTTTGATAGGGAGCAAGAGCAACTTTAACAAGGACTAGGTCAACTAGGGAAGGATAAATCTTAATTATGCTGCTAGAGAGCCAATATTTTTATATAAAATGACTGATCTTCATTTACGAAGGGTGCACAAGCTGCTGTTGATTAGCAGTAACTCCTGGGCTGTCTGATGTGTAGCTTCACCTTTACATCTGAAGTACATTTGTTTGAAAAACTGCTTGTGGCTTGAAGGCCAGGTACAATTTACCTTACTTACAAGTAGTTCCTTTCAAAATGATAGTGCTGCATCAATGAATAAAAGTAACAATTTGTCATGAAGCTGCAAAATTTTTCGGGGTAACATTTTCATTCCCTTTTTACTGTTGTAAAGAGCTACGTACACCTATGACAAAGTCAGGTCAGAGTTTTCCTTTAAATTCTTACTCAGTTATTTCTGACAACTTTATAGACATTCTGAATAACATACAGACTTAACAGTTTTTCATATGTTACACATAATGCCAGCTGAAACGAATGAGACTTGTGTGTACGTGCTGTGGACAGTTTGAATAACCTGCAGCTAGTAATATATTTGGTGAATTCTGTGTAAGTGTAATTTGTTTATGAATTTTCAATCCAAATTATTTGTTAAGAAATGTAGTATTTTAACTCTTTGTTAGAAGGTGCTGAATAGAGGTGGCTTGAATTTACCAAAAAATTTTTCTTGAAATAATTTTCATGGCATTTCATAAACATTCATACTCAAAACACATAAGCACAGTATGAAACTTGAACAAAATTTTGTGTATTTGATTTCTGTTGTATGCTCTGGGGAATCACTTGAGATCCTACTTTTCTACACCATTAAAAATCTGGTAGAATCTCATTCATGTACCAAAAAGCAGAGCTTACTCTCAAAAAGCTGCTTTTGTGTTACTTTTTGTTGGTAAATAGTCCACTGAATAATGTTGAAGAAATATGCTGCTTATTGATGCTTGTCGCTCAATATATATTGCTTATGCAAGACAATGGAGAGATCCACTGATATTAATGAAAAACACTGCCTTGCTATGAAATTAAAATTTGCAAGTCATCCATACTTTTCTCATGGACATTTTAAGGTAGCTTTCCATACATCTCCCATCTTATTTCATCTACAGATTCTACTTTATTTTAAAATGGTGTTACACCTTTTAGAGTTCCTTTAGGCAGTGTAAAGAAATGGGGTATCTTCTGAAATAATTTCAAGGAATACCACTTGGTTGATAAATATATACTTCAGTGTGTGGATTTTTCTAAGGCTTATGAGACTTTGGTGTTCTTACCTGTCTAAATTCTGCTATTATACCATCAGTAAGCTGTTTGGGAATTGCATACATTGTACTATAAAATCTATGTGCCAATACAGGTGTATAAGGCCAGTGCAAATGTATACTGCTTGGTTTATTAACAAACTTCTAAATACATATGGGTGTAGGGTGTTAAAAAAGGAATGAAAGTATGTTTGCAAGTCTTCATTTCTTAGGGTCTGAGTCTTATTTCAGAGGCTGGGGCATGAACTGTTAAGCAGCTCATAGCAGTTTATTACTGTCCTTTTACATACAGATGCAGGAGCTGATATGTGTGATAGAGGATAATATACAAAATCTGAGATTTGACTCTAGCTCCTTTCAGTTGGTGTAATGTCCCCATGAAAAGAGCCTGATGTCTGTAAACCAGTAGTCAAAACAAGAATGAAAAATCAGTCATTAAAAATCCTCTCACAGTATCCCACAATTTAACCTGTATATCAGCAGACCACTTTGTCAAAAAATAACCAGACTAACCCAAAATTTCTTTTTTTAAAAAAGAAGTATTTACATCTGTAAAAATCTTAGCATCTAAGATGTTTCTTGCTGGACATGTCATTCCAAATTCTGTGCATTTCTTCTGGTGTTATCTGGTGCACTGTGATCACCCTGCGGTACCTGCACAAGCTGTAGGCCATTTTCCAGTGATTGAAGCCACTGTTTTGGAAAGGGTGAATGCCCAGCTTCCGAAGACAGAGTCCGACGTACACATCTTCAAGGTGAAGAAGTCTGGTATGAAGGGAGGTTTTGTAAATCAGTTCTGCTACATCAGCTGAAAAAATGTAGCCTGTACCTGAACAGAAGGGTGGGTAATTGCTGTCGGGATACAAATCTCTCGGCATATACCACTTACTGCGGACATCTCTTATTGGCCCTCCATTTATAACATAACCAGTGAAGTACCTTCTCCTAGGCTTGGTGTTAGGTTTGAGCAGCTTATAAATAAGATTATC
The DNA here is from genome assembly GCA_025447955.1 of Psilopsiagon aurifrons. NCBI lineage: Eukaryota > Metazoa > Chordata > Aves > Psittaciformes > Psittacidae > Psilopsiagon > Psilopsiagon aurifrons. The sequence continues at coordinate 7,791 of JAOEHY010007917.1, forward strand.
CATATTTACAAAAATATCACTGTCTGTCTTCATAACATACTTTGCTTTTGAACAAAATGTTGCTACCCACCTCATCCCCATCAATGTTTTCAGAGTGAGGTTATGATAAGAGTCAATAAAATCCTCCACAATAATGTCGTGAAAAATTTGGCTTTCTTGCTCTACCATTTGATTTAACACTGGATCTGCATTTTTTCCAAGAAGAAATAGTGTGGCAATTTTGATTCCTTTAAAGTTGTTTTCATCTCCCCATGTTTCTCGAATGGCTTGCCTTGCATCAAACTCTTTGTGAGTTGTGCTGATAAGAATGACCAAGAAAGGGATGCTCTTCTCACATTTGTTGGGTTCATTGATAAGAAACTCAAAGGAATGTGGATTTATAGGTCTAGTTCTTATGTTGCCAAAGGAAACGTTTTTTCTGGCTATGGTTATGCTACTGAGCTGTCTGTGGCCAGTGTAGGAAGAAGTAGGGCGAGTTATACTTAAGTACCAGAGAGCACTTGCCCAACAAACTACTGTCAAGACGTATAAGCATGAGACCTTTGAAGCCATTGTTCCTCTAGCTTGTCTATTCCTCCATACAGTGAATAAATAGCCTTCGTACTAGGAGCGCACCTATGTCCCAGGAAGGCAGCATATTATTAATGAAACTTGAAAGTTCGATATAGGAAAGTAACTCCGTAATCATTCATGGATCTCAAACAGGAGCTATTAACTGTGGTGATACTCAGCTTTTCTTCTTTTACTAGCAGCGGCTTCCATTTCTTGGAATATTCTGTTATTTCTGAAAAATATGAAGAAAAATTTTCCGTTGCTAGATCATAAAAGAAAAATGAGTTTAAATATGATTGGACATTAACAAGCTAAATGTCTTAATGCACTTCTTGGATATCCTATTTTTTTCTCTCACGAGGTACCACAGTGCAGGATAGTGTAACTAGAATATAGCAGTATAACGGAAGTCATGCTTTCATGATTGGCAATTTCTCATAGATTATAAAAGAAGTTTAGCATGCATGGTATGTTGGCTATTTAGGTAATTTTAAAAGTATATGAAAATAATTTTTTGCTTCCTAGCATTTTCTTGCTAGCATTTTTTCTGGACAGCCTTTCAAAATATGCCATGTAACACTTAAAAATTATTTTAAAACTGAAAAATCATGTACTTTAATTTAGGATTAATAGAATTAGTCGCAAATATACATATGGATGCCTACAAATTTCATTTGGCCTGAATGTTGTTAATGTCAGTCCTGCTTAACAAGAGCATACTTTGGTGGAGACCAGATAGAATTGAACTTGGTAAAGATGCAGGAGAGAGATAATGTATGTTGTCTTACCCATGTAAAGATCAGGGCTGGAGTAGACTCCATAAAAGTCTAGAAATAAATGAATGTATTTCAGTTATTCTTGATGGCTTCCTTCTCCTCTCCCTGAAAACCAGTCTTTACATTTCATGAGCAAACATCATTGGTATACCACGTAAGACAAATCATGATTGCAGCCTATTAACAGTACCATTCCACTGGCCAGCATGCAGGGCACTTGCCTACCCGGCTCAGGGTCTTGCATCCCTGCTGCTGCACCAGCCTTGCCTTCAGCACTAAGGAGCTTTGAGGCTTTCCCGGATCTGGGGAATATGCCAGCCCTGAAGCTTCCTTTGCTCTTAGCATGTTTCCTGGGAACCATTTCTCTTTATCATCATTTCATTGAAATGAGACAAGCTGCATTAAGCCTGCTGAATCAGTGCTGACTCTTCCAAGGCACACCAGTAGCTGGAGGGCACCTGTAGGCTCTGCATTCCTTGGTTTTGCCATTGAATTGTTTCAGAGCTAAAAGATAGTAGATGTATGCAACAGATGAGCTTTACACAATAATCTTTGAAATATTTAGCATTTACTTTGGACAGAATAAAATATATATGGATTCAGCTGAAAAGGAGAAGACCTGTCTTAGGAATGTCCTTTCTGCTTTCACACTGCTTTTACATGTTGCTTGGAATTACTTCAAAATGCCTCTTAAGGAGCCTGTCACTCTCCCATGTTGGGTATGTATGATCTCTTCTTCCTTTCTCCAGAACTGAGTGAGAGGGTAGCCCTGTGGCAGGGTCTCCTGCCAGGTGACCTACTGCTTAGGGTTTGTGCAGGCAGAGGCCTTCTTTATGTAGGCTATTAGAGTTACAGTGCTGTTATCCCGTGCCAGTATTTCACATTGAGATGTGAAAACAGAGAAACGATCTGAATGTTTGCTTAATATGTGCAGACTATATTCTCCTTACAGATTTATAGGTAGTACTATCCTGCTAGTCTTCATTATGCACACTTTTAATTATTTAATGACCAGAGCCTACATACCCCTCTCTCCTTCCATGAAATAGGATAATGTGAATTTGTGGCCTCTTACAGATCTTCATCAATTTCAAACAGTTTTTCCCTAATACTGAGGCAGTTTAATGAGGTAGAGATTGAATATGATGTCCTTCACTATTTTTCACAAGACTTGGGGTTTCTGATTCACTCCCACCAAATGGTAGCAGTATATTTAAGTGAAGCCTTTAATTGCCCTACAGGGCTGCAAAACGCAGTGATCTTGGCACAGACACGTACATCCTTCTAAATAAATACAGTTGTGATAAATATATACACAAATGCCTACTGTAATGTCTAGAGAAGAGATCTGTCCTGCTGTATCAACCCACTGGGATCACTGAGACACAGCTGTGAGAAAGGCAAAATACTTCCCTGATCTGGTAGGTTGGTTTTCTTCCTGGCTTAGTTGTGAATCTCTGATAACTACCCCCATCAGAAACCCCAGCAGGAAAACGTGAAATGCCATAATGTATCAAAAACATAGAAGTATAAGGTTTAGAAGACTGTGTTAAGAAAGAAATACAGAAGTGGATTGGAGATGTAGAGTGAGGGCTATGTGGGGCACTGTATTTAATGGACTTCAGCATTAAGGCTCTGTCCTGGGTTCAGCAGTAGCAGTCACTTTTCTGCTTCTTAGTAGCTGGTGCAGTGCTGTGGTTTTGACTTTCAGCCTGGAAACAGCGCTGATAACACTGATGTTTTCAGTTGCTGCTCAGTAATGTTTACTCTGACCAAGGACTTTGTGAGTCTCATGCTCTGCCAGGGAGGAGGGGAAACCGGGAGGAAGCAGAGACAGGGCACCTGACCCAAACTGACCAAA